>APFE031561604.1:224008-238522 GCA_000404065.3 Pinus taeda | reverse complement strand
TCCATTATTGAACCCTTTTGTTTGAGACTTATCAATTGGCTAAAGAAAGTGTTTCTTTTTGTATCCTCATAATGTGCTTTCAATTCTTCCGTAAAAATTGCCCCAAGTGATAAATTGTTTACGAGAGCAAAACCATTGATACCATACAAACTGATTTGGTTCCAAATATAAAGTTGCAATACGTACCTTTTGTGTGTTTTTCACATTATTGAGATCGAAAAATTGCTTCATCTGTAGTATCCATGTTGTGGGATCCTTGCCATCAAACTTCCTCATATCGATTTTTGGAATATGGTGGGTCTTCAATCCAATATTAGAGTTTGTGAAATCATGATTAAAATTTCTTTTGTTCTCATCATGAGTTTCCTTTACTACCCTTTCACCATTAGTGACCATTTCTTATAGCAACTTATTCAAATTTATCTTCAATTCTTCCATCTTATTGTCCATGCCATCCATCTTAGCTTCCATGCCATCCATCTTAACTTTCATCTATTCATATTAGATTCCATGACATTCATCTTGGCTTCATTTACCTTTAGTGAGAGTGAAATTTGTTGTACTTGGTCTTGTAATTTTGATATATCACGTTGCATTTCTTCCTCTTCTTCACGAGTCATGCTAGAGATTTCAGGTTGCTTAGTAGGTGTTTCCATTTTATTTCTTTGGGGCATTAATTAATGCTAATAATTCTTCACTATTCCCTTTGAATTCCTTCAAACTAGTTTTTCAAACCAGTATTATGCAAAATTAAAAAAAAAACTACACACCTTTTTTCACTTTGTAAGAGCTTGATATTGAATCTGTTGTGTCTCTGTAACTGTGGATCTCAAATATCTAAAATCTCATCTTCCGGTATCCCTTTGAGTCCTCTTTCTAACCCCGCAAGTTTGATCAAGATTGGATTCTCCAAGGAAGAATTATGCCAAATCTCCCACGATGACCTGATTATAGACTAGTTCAGTAGAGCAAACTTTTACGATGTCTACGTGTCACTATTTCGACCTTAGTACCTACAAATGATACACAGGAAACTACAGGCTATCCTATCTCTGAAACTTCTTATGAAATTCCAATATGATGCTCAAAACAAAAGTTATGACGATTTTCCCCAGGTCACCTGTTTGGAATGTAATTCGGGAGTCTGCAAAAGCCCTAACTTCCTTAGATCACATCTCCACAAATATAGCAAGACAAGCTCTGAAATTCAGACCCGAAGTTCAGAACAATTTCCATTCAAATAGTTTTTTTTTGTAGCTTTTGAAGTGTCACAAAAAAAAAGTTATAGCGAAAATGCCACGATGACCTATTCGGAGCAGCAAAACCCTAGAATCCAAAGCTCTAATACCAAATGTTAGGAAACTAGCTCACAAAAAGAAAGAAAATATAGATCAATGCCTTAGAATTCAGCCTATTCGAGGGGGAAACTTCCTTTACGTTACACAAATAAATAATTCTTGGATGATACAAATGACTAAACCTCCCTTCTATATATAGTAGTCTAAGGGGTCACAATATAATCAAGCCGACATAACGTAAGGGGACAAAAATAACAATAGTGGGTTTCTATGGGGCATACTAATAACAGTATGGGGACAATAGGGGCATAATAATAACAATAAGGGATACAATGACAATAGTAATGGGGGAATCACTAGTATTATAGGGGCCTAACAAAATAAGACACCTTTAAAGTACATGCCCACAAGCTAAAAAAGATCCTAAAATAAAAAAGAAAAATCCTCAAAAGCCAAAAGGATGGAAACGCACTGAATCCCCTAAAGAGGCACCAAACGAAGCAGACCCCCAAGAAAACACCACATACAACAATGATTAGACCACCTATAACATTTCATAAAAGGACGAGATCGAGCACAACTATGAATTAGTTCTGAAGCGAACCTTCCCATAGCAGCAAAGTGAGAAGCACAACCTAGGGAAAGAAGTAAGTGCCAAAAAATGGAATCATGGGTTAGCAGGCTCTGATTCTGACAAAGAACTCCCAACTACTACACAAGAGAGTCAAATGACTATTGTAACAGCCACACCCAATGCTGGTGGTTGACAAAAAGTGGAAAAAAGAAAGGTACAAAAGAGTAGATTAGTGTTTTTGGATGATTTTCTATAGATCCTGAGACACAATATCAGGTTATTATGCATATGCTCTTTAGCATCTACGACATGTAATTTTTCTCACTATGAATAAAACTATGATTTTTCCTTGGGAAAAAAAATAATTAACATTATAACCCCATATTTATATGACTTGTAATATTCTTACCCCAAAGTAAATTCATTATAAATTAAACATAAAGTAGTTGACAAATAATAGTGACCTCACCCAAGTCTATATATATATATATATATATATATATATATATATATAATTTTACGGGAAATTAATTATAAATACATTTATGTCCTTATAATTTCAATTATTTAAATAATTGAAATTGAATTAATCATAATTTACGAGTGTTAGAAATATATTGGAATTTATGTCAAAGGAAGTGTCATGAACTGACCTTGATCAGTAAGTTGCAGGGAGGTGAACAAGTGAAATTGGTGTCTAAATGGGCATTATCTTTAGATAATTTTTCCCCTTATTTAGATCATATGATCTTGGAAACTACTTAGATGGATAGATCTCAAAAAATCATTTCCAACAATATATGGAAGTCTAAAAAGACCCAATGGATCAAAAGTTATGGGAAAAACAAGTTCATAGGTCAAGGGTGGAATAAGTCAATCTATTCAACTGGAAGTCTATTTGACTGGAAATTTATTCGAATATGAGTCTATTAGATTATAATTCTAATATACCCTAACAGACCAAAAGTCTAATTTTGTAGTCTATGTCTAATCTACCTGACTAGACCAAAACTCTAATTTGCCATTCTATGTCTAATCTGCCCACTAGACCAATATAAGTACAATCTACCCAACTAGAATAGTCTAAGTTTAATTCCTCTATCTAGAATAGAGGCCTAATTCATTTATTTAAAACAAAATTATAACCCATCCATTTAGACTAGAAGTCTAATCCGTCCATTTAGACTAGAAATCTAATCTATATATTTAGATTAGATGTTTAATCTGTCCATTTAGAAAAAAAGTGTAATTTGTTTGTCTAGACCAGAAGTCTAATAAGTCTGTCTTGACCATTTTGGTGGTATATTTGGCATTTTTTCCGAATTTGGCAGTTCGTTAAAGTTAGAATTGCAGTTAAACTCACAACTAAAACTTGTAACTTATAAGATTCCCTAAAACAAGCAAATTAACTTTGAGATTGAGTTCATATCCTCATGCAAACATGGAATTTCAGTTGCACTGATGCATAAATCATGTTTAAACAGGTTGAACAACAAACACCAAGAGAAAGACATGAAGAGAACAAGACAAGAGCTAAACTTAGGTAAAATTCTAAATTGAAAAATTATAAGTTTGACTTAGTTTTCCATATCAAGACAAAAAATCATAGAAAGAAGAGGATAAAACATCAAGAAGACTTAACAAAATTTAAAAGTAAAGGGTTAATGAGATCAAAACATCTGTTTAGTGTAAATTATGAGTTGAACACAACTAAAGTCAGAAACTATAATTATCAACTCAAATTTTTTATAAGAAGAATTTAAAAACCAAATTAGTTGTTATTGGAGTAACAAGATGTGTATTGTAGTATGAAGAAGAGGGTGAATCAGAGGTGCGTTAATGTGTGAATACATCATATTTGTTGTTAGAAAGGGGTGTAAGAAAGTACAAAATACATTGGTGATATTGGTGATGATTGTGATGATCATGTTTTTAGTGTGTGTTCAGTAGTGATCATAAATCAATGGATAATATGTGTTGAATGTGCTCTTATGGTGGAAGAGGTGTTGATATAGGTGATTAAGGTGTGTTAAAGAGAGAAAGGAAATTATGTTTAAAGCAAGAATGTCTCGTTGATCTATTTTTGAAAATAGTATGAAAGATGGATCAACATGGCTAGAAAGTTGGTGCTTGTTTTTCATGGGTTATAGACCCTTCCAATAGTGGTTAGTAAACAATCATAGGTTGGAGCTTCTTTCATTATTAGTTGAATCAAGGGTATTAGCTACTTTCAGTGGTCGCTGATAAATTAGGGGTAGTAGATCCTTTTAATGGTAGCTAATAAATCAAGGGTAGCATTGCCTTTCAGTGGTAGCTAATAAAACTAGGGGTAGTAGCTCCTTTAAGTGGTAATTGATAAATTAGGGAGTGGTATATTCATTCAGGTGGTAGCCTGAGAAACCTACTAGTAGAAGCTTGCAGATAGTGATGTAATAGCAAGTTGTAGTTGGTCTTTGCAAAAGGAATAAAGAATAATATCAGTGTCTTTATATGTTGCATATGTGCATGATTTACATGTTGATTTATGATGTTTCTTACATGAGTGATTACTAAGTAGATTGAAAAGTTTAATTTGGAAATAGTTGTATAATTTGGTCACATTATTGATTCCCGCCCCCTCTTAATAGTGTCCTAGTTTTGAATAATTGGTATCAAAGCAAGGTTCTTTTAGGATCAATTTAACACCTGGAATGAATATATGGGGTCATGGAAAACCAATATTGGATTACCTAATATGGAGTTCCATTTTTAAACGGGTCAAATTATACAACTTGGAAGGTAAGAATGGAAATATACCTACAAGGTCTTGACTTTGATATATGGTTATTAGTAGAGAATGGAATTTTAGATAATGAGTTTAATGCACAAGCTAAAGAGGAAATCTTGAAAGGATTGAATAAGTAAGGTCTTGAAAAATTGATCTATTATGATACTTCCAAGGAGATATGGCATAAGTTACATTCCATTTATGTTGAATACATTCAAGCTGCATGTAACATAAAGAGGCTCTATTTGAAGAATGTAACACACACATTTTCAAAAACTTTCAAGGATATTGAAGATTGTGAATCAAAATGAGAAGAGGATTCCCCGGTATAAAATGGCCATGTTACTGATCATCACTCAAATTATTAAGAGAATATGCAATCTACAAGTAATTTGATGCTAAAAAAAATATGCCATCTATCTTTTAGTTGTTTAATAACAATTTCTGATGAAAGAGAGACTTGCATATTTGATGGTAGTGAAGGAGGAACTACTTTAATAGTAATAAAATATTTAAAAATTTCTTTAGAAGATAATATGTGTATTTCTAGTAAAGAGGAATATAAAGTATCACATGTGTCTATAGAAGAATCCATGGACTTAGAAAGGGACAAAAATATTGAAGAAGCATAAACTGAAATAAACATCAGTTATGAAACTAGTAGTTCTTCTACTAAATTAGAAGATCTTGAAGAAAATATCTATTTTAGAAGGACACTTATATCTTCCTTTGAGGATATCTAGAGGCTAACAACCACAAATAAAAAACTGCAAGTTTATATCACTGTATTAAAAGATCAGTTGTAAAGTCCTCATCTTGTCAAGATTGTTTTGGATTATAAAAGTGAATAAAATAAAGCAGCAACTTAGTAGCACAGAGTTCAAGTGAAGAGTAAGCTAAAATACAATACCCCACCAAAGACCATACAATGCAGTTAGAAATAAAATGAATAATGATAAAGGAAAAGGTAAGCATACCCTCTAGTGTTTTAATTGTGGACCAAGACATTATGCTTCTAAGTGTCTAGAAAGGAAAAATCAACGGAAACATGGAACTACTCAAGGAAATAATTCAAACAACCACATGCAGAGGTCATTTTCCCATCAAGGAAATAATATTCAACAATGAAATGTATCAAAGAAAGCGTGTAACAATCTAAGAAATGAATATGTTAGCAAAAATATAGGAAATGGTAGGAATTATATTAATCCCTTTTCTCCTCTCTTAAATAATGTTGAATGATACAGGTGCAGAAATTATGGGCACTGTGCACTTGCATGTATATTTGGAAAGAAAATACCTCCTTCTTAGAATAATACCAATAAATACACACATCATGATGAGGACCAACGAGAAAATTCACATCAGTAATAAAAGGACCATGCCAAAGAAGCATGAAAGCATTAGAGACCTGAGTCTTATAAGAAAATCAACAGATCGAAGTCTAATATTCCTATGGTGGATCTCATTGATAGTATTAATCATGTTCTAGTCAGTCCTCCAATGAAATGCAAGAAAAAAGAAAGTGCATACAATGAGAAATAAGAACCACAAGTGATATGCAAGTTAGCTCTATTTGATGACAAGAATCAAAAGTGGTTCATATGCTAAGATTGTGGCAAAAAATCACTTAAACAAGAAAAAGGACAAGTTCATGGTGATGTCCCTATTAGAACTCAACATACCAAGGTGTGGATGAAAAAGGGAGATAATATACTCAGGTTGAGTATATCACTTGTCTCTCTTCATTGAAAACAAGAGGTTGGCTTCAAGTGAAGCCAAAAATATCATATGCAAAGAGCAGAAAAGGATATACTGAAATAATGCATATGAAAGATTAGAGGAAAATTGTGTTTTTAGTTTTCTAATAGTTCTTTGAAGTTGATGTTCCATGTTGAGATATTATGGCCATATATTGATTCAAAAGATGTTGCTATTAATAATAATTGTGGAAGACATCAATCAATTGAAAGAGGGTTGAGTTCTGTTGTGCATTTGAGAAAAATTATTAGTTGTTCACAACAAATAAATCTAGGAAAGTTTCCTTTAGATAACCACTCATATCTATCAAACCATAGAGAATTTTGGAAAAAAATTTGTGATTCAACTATATTTTTCCATTATGCACAAAACCCATGTCTCGTATTTTTAATATTTGTCCTCATTTTCCTGCAAAATCCAACATAAAACTATTAGTACTTTTATGTCGAATTCGTAAATGGGACGTTTGAACATGAGCTGGACCTGAAATTTGAGATACGGGCGAGAAATTGGAGGTTAAAAGTATGAGTGATGTTACAATAACTCTCTCCATGAACCATCTTAAAAAATAATCATGCATAATAATCTAAAATGAACATTACTTAACCACGAAAGAATGATATGGTGTTTTACGAGAAACTGTGATAAATGGAGTGATAAAGAGTGATAGAGAGGGATCAAATGGATATTTGGAATTGAAAATAATAGTGACAAGTTAGAAACCCAACAATATGTGTTATAGGCCATTTTAATCTATTATAGTTCATTTTGTCACATCTGGTAAATATGCTTGTTAACTAGATCAATCAACATCCTTTTACCCCTTGTCATCATCCTTACACAAAGCCCTAAGAATGAATCTCCTTAATCCATCAATTTACGCCTTTAATTGCTTCATTTCAATGATTTTAAGGCCAAACACATCCTATTTCCTTAGAATATTTTGTTCACCAACAGGTTGACCCTCTTTGGACCTGCGTTGATCACCAACAAGTTTCCCCTTGTTGGGGGTGTGCTGATTCTAGAAATTCGGGGAAAATAAAAAGAATCCCGAAGCTTCCTCTTCCCCAAGCTTTCAGGATTTGTTACAACCATTTACCTTGGATGAAAATATTGAATCCTATCCTATCTTACCCTGGATATTTCACCCCTTATCCCTTGAGATCATCCTCCCATCAAGAGTGGATCTCAAGCCTTGATTGGTAAATGGATAAGAATTCCTAACCTACCATCCTTTTCTATATATTTACTGCCATCCACTAGCTAGGGGTTGACTTTTGGAGATAGATTCTACCATCATGTTGTTGTGAGAGTCATTATTCCATGCATTAGGGTGACATAGAGGCACACTTTGTGACAAGGAAGGGCAAGTCAACTTGGAGGAGCTCTTTTACAAGATCAACTCTATTATTGGTTGTCACTCTCTCCATTTTTATTAATACAAGGAGTACATTCTTTTCCTAGATATGATGTTATGATTTCATGTATTTAAATACCATGTTTATCTATTGAATAAAGTTATTGGATTATGCTACATAGATGTCGTAAATATTTGACTTGTGTTGTTTGATCATATAGGTTCTCATTATAGTGATCAGAGCTAGGATTGGAGTGTACAAGCCAAGAGAGGAACGAATATTGTGACATATTCCAGGTAGGCTTCATCCCATTGTCCATTTACTTTAATGAAAACATCATAGTCCTTGCTTTCTGTTGTTCTAGGTCAATCCACCATACCTAGGGAAGACACTTTTGTCCACAGTCTTAGATTATGTATAACAAATTGGCAACCATACTAGGGAAAGATGTATTCCCTTTGTGGTTTCCTTGTCCTTAGCACTTGTTTTACCTCTTCATACCTTTACTATCTTACTCAGCAATAATATATCTAGGAAGTGCTTTCATTGAGTTTCAATTACAATTTTTGTGTCAGAACCTTGCACCTCCTGATCAACACTCCCTCTAGTTTAGTGATGGAGTGTTAAAACGCTCTTGAGACTTCTTTATGCCTGAGTTGCAGAGCACTAGTGCCATTTTAGAACCTGAGTTGGTCCCTTTTCATGCAGAAATTTTATTTTTTCTAATTTTCTCTCTGTTCAACTTTGTTCCAAATGCTCTTCCTTGGGTCCCTGAGTGTCTTGTGGTCACCTTGAAGCCTCCATTTGGTTTTCTTTTGGTTTTAAGTTCCTTTGATAAGGATTTATTTAGATTTTATTTTGTTCTTATCATTAGGTCATTAGAAAACTGATTTTTTTGATCATTCAGTGCTTGAATGAATTGGTGTTCTAGTCATTGTTCCGAAAAGTTTTATTATATCAGTGGTTAGTCATGCATCTTAGTTTTCATCATATTTGAAAATTAAATGGAATTCAAAAGAAAAATATCTTTGCATTGGCATATAGGGTTTTGTGTGTGCATCAATATTGAAACAATTACTTTAGAAGGGAATTGCACTTTGCATATTGTTTGTTGCACTTTGTATGCTACATACTCTTTGTCTCTTCCCTCCTTTAGATAGATTTTTATTGAAACTGAAAGATTTCATTTCTTCATGCTAGCTTTAATCTTTGGGAATTCAGGTGAAAATCGTGGCGAGCTCGTAAATGGAAACTTAATTAAAGATAAATATTAAAATTTATTGAACCAAACTAAGGAGCATCTGTAACAATAACACAAAAAATTAGAGGTATCGGCTAGAGACGTGTTCCGATGTCATTAAATTTAGGAGTTGTCATCATTTTCCAACGTTGTATCTCGAGGTTGATATCTCATTCCACATATGTAAGTGTATCAAATCGTTATTCGTGTACCTTTGGATATATTCAATGGCGCTCCACGCATGATAAGAAAATGGGAACACTCTCATCCAACGGTTACAGATTAGACAACACTACTACAGATTTCACTTCCACGTACCATCAAGTATATTTTGGAAGTCCACCATATGTTTCTATCCTCGCCATAGGTAACCAAGTCAGTCACCTTGTATAGAGTGATACACCGAACACAACATTCAGGGATATTGCCTACATGTAAGTTAAGTCCTTGGTTTGCCAGGGAGTATATTATAGTTCTTGGTTGCTTTGTAAACCTTTCTGCCTAGTTTACCCCTTTGTTGATTTATTTTTTTGTTAATTGTTAAAATTTATTAATCCACCGTGGAAGAAAAACACCTATCCCCCGTTGTTTGTGTGGAATGAAAAATAAGCCTTCTCTTCCGCCACACGAAACTATTTGCCATCATCAGAAGAATAAGAAAACACAAACTACTGATTCAGGGACTTTGAGAACTACTTCTGGTTCTCCTCTTGAAATTGATCCACCAGAATTATTCTCCCCTTTGAGCTCTAAGCCTGATATTACATCTTCTCTTCCCTATGAATTTGACACAATCAAAATAGGAGAACATGAAACCTTATTGCTTGAGGTTATTGAACCTGAATTTACTGAATCAGATGCCTTATTACCTGAGGTTATTCAACCTGAAGTACCTCAATCGTGTTCTTCACCTGTTACTTCAAGACCTTCCGTTTCTCTTCCTTTGTCTCAGAAACAACCACCAACTACATATCTTGGAATCGACTGTGAACCTCTTCCACCTGGTCTTATGAGTATTGAAGAGATCTGACAAGAAGAAACTCAACCCTATTCTCCTATTCATTTGATAGGGATTCATATTTATCAAACATGTCCTCTTCCTTCTCTTCAAACTCCATCTCAACCTCATTTATTGGATTCTTTTCCTTTGATTTCACCTATGAGTTTTTCGCAACAATCATCTTTAGGATTGTTAGCCATTGTTAGCCATGACTGAATCCACTATGGTTTCCCTGCATGCTAATTTGGTTGAGACAACTATTATTTCTTCTCCATCCTTGTTTGTGACATCACCAAAGACACATTTGTATGGTGTGTTGAGGCAAATTAATTACCTATCATTTAATTGTCAACCCGGGGGTTTCGTAAAACTTGCGAAGCACGTGTGCACTATATATGCTAACAATTAACTTTCGATTTAGATCATTCTAACTACGAAACCAAATAATGAAAAACCAAATTCACCTATTCTAATTCAACACTCAATTCGAAAGAAATTATAGTACAATTATAGTACAGTGCGCGGAATTGAAATATTAATCTTTAAATCTCGCAGGAATTGAAAATAACACCACTCTCTTAGAAATGAAAGCAAAAGCAATCATTCTTAACCTCCCTCATAGGAAAATATATGAAAGCAAATAAAAACAAATTCTCTTAACTTCTAGGTAGAAAGCAAAGAAAAACAATCACTCTTAGCCTCTTACATAGGAAAAGATATGAGAGAAAATAAAAACAAATGCTCTTAACTTCTAGGTAGAAAGTAAATAAAGAAAATCACTCCTAACCTCTCACACAGGAAATGATATGAAAGAAATAAATCTTAATCTATGAAAAACAATAAATATCACAAATTGTAGGTGGCCAATCTAAAAGCATGAGAGATGGCAAGTTGAGAGGCTCCAAATGCAAGCATAACCAAATCAAGATGAACATCACTCATGAGCATGGTGCCAAATCCAAATTCTATATTCAAAACATGAGCATTTCTCCAACTTTACACATGCCTTTGAAAGGAGAAGGCTCTCCTATTTATACAAAAATATAAGAAGCTACCTCATTAATGGAGGTCCATTATTCTCTCCCTATATCCCTAGAAAATCTCATAGAGTTACAACTCAAATAGGTAATGATGATACACATATCCTCTTTGACCTTTATCCAAATATTCTTCCATTTCTTGAAGATAATTCGAATTTGAGCATTGGAGGCCACATAAGGGTGCCTTGGAAGCTTCCAAATGACCTACACATGTCATGAAACTCAAGCCACTTTTAATTATTAACAAGTATATGCCATTTTTCTAAATTTTAACCATTTAATTCACTTATAATACTAGAAATCATTAACTTTTGGGAAACACAAAGGTAACCCATATAATTATGAAAATGGAGGCTAATGAAAGGTTATATGGTCATGGAGTTGTGACATGTGAGTGAAATGGTGGTGATAAAGGTGAAAGTGGATGATATTTTGAATACATTTTGGAGACTCTACATTCCCCCCAACTGACGTTATTGCATGTCCTCATGCAATCAATTGCATTGCTTAGTCATGATTTTCTTTTGAATGAGCTTGGCTTATATCGATTATCCTTAAACTTTGCATTTGACAATTTGATTTCCTTTTTTTGCAAATTATTCCTTGTCATACATTGAATTGCAATATGTTTTGGTTGGTTCTTGTGTGACAACCAAATTTTAATTGGTATTGGTTCTTGTGTTTCAATGCCTTGTTTCTTTTTGTTGTTGCAAGATTCATTGAACATATTTAAGAATGAATCTTTAAATCAGCCATATAATATGCTCATCATTTAAGAATTTATTTGCAAATCACATAACTTTTGAACGATAATGCAATCATAATTGATTAAGACGAGTATGATAGGATGAAATAAAGTGAAATGGAAAGAAGTGATATGGACGTGATAATAAATGGATGTCCCATCCCCCCAACTAAAGGTGTTTACGATATTTTTTTCATATGAGAAAGGAAATATGGTGAAGTATTTTCCAAAAATTATAATTTTAGTATTCAAGGAATTTTATGATTAAAAGCTAGAAAATAACATACCTTTACTTACCTAGGAAGTGGAAAAACTGTGCATATGTAGAGAAGTTGTAGCTGCTGTTGGTGTAGGTTTTAACCCATACAGAAATTACTTGCATACGAATTCTAAAACACAGAAAATAAACAGTAGCGAGAGCATAATACATAAAACACATATACACAAAGAATTTCCCCTGGATCCCAAAACCAGGACTACCAGCTTGATTTTTCATTATATTCCTTTCAATGTTACAATACATATTTATACATTCCGAAGCATCCAATACCATGGACTGAAAACCTTCACGTCCAAAAAGATGGACCAAAAACCATCGCATCCAAAACCATGTTTGAAAAACATGCACAAAACCATAGGTAGGTATGCCCAACCGAACATAGGGTCCAAAACCAAAATTTTTCGGGGCGCTGCCCTAGAACCCATAGAGTGGGCTTACCTACACCCCTCAAACCCCCTATGACTCCCCCTGCTATGTAATCGATGCAACGAATGGGGGGGCTCCGCCCCCCTCTAACCCCCCTGTTAACTACGTGGGCTAGTCGTGGAAAGAATATAACACAACCCAACATTCTCCCACTTGTTGTTTTCTTTCCACAGCGGGCCACAAGAGAGCTTAGTCATTTATCCAACCCTACAATGCCCATTGTTTCTCTACACCAAGAGAACTTCTCAGAGCTCACAGATTTTGTAAATGCATCTGCAGTATTCTTCAAAGTGTCCACCTTTACTAGCAACACCTTTTTTTCTTCTATCATATCCCTCACAAAGTGATACTGAACATCAATGTACTTTGTCTTTGAATGATATGCAGGGTTTTTTGCCAAGAAAATTGCACTTTGGCTGTTACAGTCTATCCTTATAGCTCCCTATACTAAGCCCATACTTGAACACAATCTCTACAACCAAACTGCTTCCTTGCTTGCATGAGTGGCTGCCATGTATTCTACCTCTGTAGTTGATAATGCCACTAGATTGTTTCTTACTCATCCAACTGACTACACCTCCAAATAAGTTAAACACATACCCACTTGTAGATCTTCTTTGATCCATATCTCTAGCCCAGTCTGCATCAAAAAAGCCATGAATATCCAACACTTTGTCCAATCCTGGTATTCCTTGGTAGCACAAACCATAATCACTAGTGCCACACAAATACTTGAAAACCCGCTTCACTGTTGTCCAGTGCTCCTTACCTGGTTTGACATAAACCTGCTCAATACTCCCACTGCATGTGCAATGTCTGGTCTAGTACAGACCATCGCATACATCAGGCTACTAACTGCACTTGCATATGGAACATGGGACATGTCCTCTTCCTCTTATTGTGTCTTGGGACACTATTCAACAGATAACTTTACACCTACAAGAATAGGAACCTTCAGTGGTTTACTATCTTGCATATTAAACCTCTGTAGTATTTTCTCGACATACTTCCTCTGGCTTAACCAGAGCTTCCTCTTTTCCTGATCTCTTTTAATTTCCATGCCCAAAATATAGTTTGCAGCACCAAGATCTTTCATGTCTAATTTGGAGGACAATTGGGTCTTCAAATCCTAGATAATTTCTCTGTCATTTCCAACAAGCAACATATCATCCACATACAAGACCAGATAAATAACACGGTCACCAATTAATTTAAAATACACAAAGTGATTTGCTTTGCTTTTGGTGAAGCTAAGTCTTCGTATAAATGTATCAAATTTCTGATACCACATCCTTGGTGACTGGTTTAACCCATACAAAGACTTCTTTAACTTGCATACCAGTTCTTTCTTACCCTTCACCGCAAAGCCTTCAGGTTGCTTCATGTAGATCTCCTCTTCCAGATCCCTGTGAAGAAATGCTATCTTCACATCCATTTGTTCTACCTCAAAATCAAAAGCAACAACAACAGATAAAAGTAATCTAATAGAAGTTACGTTGGCAACAAGAGAAAACATATCACCAAAATCAATTCCCGGCACCTGGGAATAACCCTTTACTACCAATCAAGCTTTGTATTTCTCCACCTTTCCTTTTGCATTTGTCTTCTTCTTGAACACCCATTTGCTTCCAATGGGTTTCCTTCTAGCCAGCAACTCCACTAGATCCCAAGCCTCATTTTTGTGCAAAGATGCCATTTCATCAACCATGGCCTCTTTCCAGAGTTTTCCATCCTCTGAATCTACTGATGCCTTCACAGTTATGGGATCATCATCAGTAATAGATAAAGCAAAATTTGAATAGCAAGCAGATGGATTATACCTTTCTGGCTACCTTCTTTCTCAAATTGATCTTCTCACACCTGGAGTTTGTGGCTCTTCGTCTTCTGATTCCTCCTCTGCTGTAGAGTCTGATTCTTCCTCCTTTAGCTCAAACTCTATCTTCTCAAGTTCCTTTGGTTGGACTTCATGTTTAATAACATCTTTCGCCTCTCTAAACACCACATCTCGGCTGTACACAACCTTCC
>APFE031561604.1:198797-217423 GCA_000404065.3 Pinus taeda | reverse complement strand
AACATGATTTTTTTTTAATTGAAATATTTTTGTGAGGTTAATGGGAAAAAATGCAAGAAAATAAATAATCTAAATATTTTGAAGTCTAAAGAACTTAAAAGAAATGCAATCAAGAACTTAAACAAACAAAAAATGAAATCAAGCTTGATTTTATTTCCTAATTTATCTACTTGAAGGACTTTTTATTTTTTAATATTTTTTTTTTTAATTTTTAAGTATATGAATGTTTCTAATGGAGCCATTTACAGATTAGACTTTCTAGAACGTTCATATCCAAATTTGCAAAATGTACCTAATTGTGTATGACGACATGATAAGTCGTTTTAACCTTTAGATTTTCCACAAATATCTCTTGAAGAATGGATGAATGTCGTGGTGCAATCGCGTTTCGATACCATCCCTCAATGTAGTCCTTGTGCTCCAAAGAATGTTTAACCTGCATTCTAGATCCTTTGTCCATAAATGGTTAGTACCAAAATTTTTATATTTAAAAAAAATTATATGAAGCTAAATGATTTATGCATCTACATGTTTTAATCACGCATCTAGAAAAAAACTGAAAAAAATGAACTCTAAACTGAAAGCTAGTTCCTATGCACACTTCCGTGGCAACGACGCCAACATGTTGAGGCAAATTAATTACCTATCATTTAATTGTCAACCCGGGGGTTTCGTAAAACTTGCGAAGAATGCATGCACTATATATGCTAGCAATTAACTTTCAATTTAGATCAATCTAAGTACGAAACCAAATAATGAAAAACCAAATTCACCTATTCTAATTCAGCACTCAATTCAAAAGAAATTATAGTACAATTATAGTACAATCCACAGAATTGAAATCTTAATCCTTAAATCTTGCAGGAATTGAAAAGCACACCACTCTTTCAGAAATGAAAGAAAAAGAAATCATTCTTAACCTCTCACACATGAAAAGATATGAAAGAAAATAAAAACAAATGCTCTTAACTTCTAGGTAGAAAGCAAATAGAAACAACTCTTAACCTCTCACACAGGGAAAGATATGAAAGCAAATAAAAATAAATGCTCTTAGCTTCTAGGTAGAAAGAAAATAAAGACAATCACTCTTAACCTCTCACATAGGAAAATATATGAAAGAAATATATCTTAAACCATGAAAGTAATAAATTTTAATCTATGAAAAACAATAAATCTCACACATTGTAGGTGCCCAATCTAAAAGCATGAGAGATGGCAAGTTGAGAGGCTCCAAATGCAAGCATAACCAAATCAAGATGAACATCACTCATGAGCAGGGTGCCAAATCCAAATTCTATATTCAAAACATGAGCATTTCTCCAACTTTACACATGCCTTTGAAAGGAGAAGGCTCTCCTATTTTTGCAAAAATATAAGAAGCTATCTCATTAATGGAGGTCCATTATTCTCTCCCTAGATCCCTAGAAAATCTCATAGAGTTACAACTCAAATAGGTAATTATGAGACACATATCCTCTTTGACCTTTATCCAAATCGTCTTCCATATCTTGAAGATAATTCGAATTTGAGCATTGGAGGCCACATAAGGGTGCCTTGGAAGCTTCCAAATGACCTACACATGTGATGAAACTCAAGCCACTTTTAAGTATTAGCAAGTATATGGCATTTTTCTAAATTTTAACCATTTAATTCACTTATAATACTAGAAATCATTAACTTTTGGAAAACACAAAGGTAGCCCATATAATTATGAAAATGGAGGCTAATGAATGGTTATATGATCATGGAGTTGTGACATGTGAGTGACATGGTGGTGATAAAGGTGAAAGTGGATGATATTTTGAATAAATTTTGGAGACTCTACATGGTGGACCATCTATCCCACCTGGCTATTAATCGTTGTCTAGTACTTTCTCTAATGCGACATCCAGTCCCCAGAGCACTCCCATGACATATATTTTTGGAATTTCGTATGTCACTTCTCTAATGAGCACTATAAAATCTGCTCCTCCTCCACCAATGCCTACATTCGAACAATAGGTTGGTAGTTATATGAGTGGACACTTTCAGCAACCCAATTCTACTTATATTGGGTACCCTTCACCTGGTGGGAATTTTCTTCCATCATTCCTTCCTCCTTTTGTAGGGGGAACCTATTATTGGTGTGCCACAAATTAGTGCTCGCCTTATTTGAATCCTCATTATTCTGGTTTGACTACTAATGTTTAGCAACCTACCTTTCCCGTCCAACCTGGTTCAGTTGTGAGTACATCCATATATCCTCAACCTATACCATATGCATCCCAAATTCCTACCAATCAATATATACCTCAACAAGCTCAAATAAATGTGAGCCAACCTTTACAGGTTGTCGCTCTAACTCAATCTATTCTAATGATATCTGGTACCTCCCAGGTTTTGCATACTAAACCTCTACAAGGTACATTAGAGTCTCAACTACTTGGACAAGGTATTCCTCCAATCTCAATAGGACATAACACATATGGTACGACACAACATCCACTAGATCCACCTTATGTTGGAATGATGAAAAATCCTTTGGGACAATAGTATCAACCTTTTCAAGTTATCCATCAAGTGCCTTATCAAGGCCAATAAGTCCAAACCAAGTCGCTCCAACATTTGTAAGCTTAGCCTGGATCTGGACAATAGGTATATGCATATAATGGTTATCAGAACCCTCCCCATCCTAGTACTGAGGTTCCTGTTTATTATAACCCTCCTTATTACGGAACACACATTCCTATTACCCAGGCTATTCAATCCTATCTGGGATATCCTCCTCCATATTTTAACAGGTAATTACCTTTTGTGGCAACTCTTGAACTGCCATATTTGACTCGGCTCATGAATGATCCTATTGTTCATTGTCCTTGGTGGCCGATAATTCCTACAAAATTTCCTTTTGATATCCCAAAATTTAATGGGAATCTTGGAGAAGACCCAACCAGACATGTGATGAATTATCTTTTGTGGTGTTCTTTGAAATCCATTAATGATGATTCCATTCAATTATGTCTTTTCCAGCGTACACTTACAGGTTCCACAGCTAAATGGTATATTGAATTACCTAGAGCTTCATTCAATAACTTCAGTTCCTTAGCCACTACATTCCTAACACATTTCCAGTTTCCCATACGTTATGAGATCGGAACAAAATTTTGACCAAATTTAAACATAATAATTCTGCTCGCATTTCCGATCATATTCATGAGTCGTACTGTTGTTGTTGATTGGTTAAAACTTATGTTCCTGATCAATTGTTAGCATAATGGTTCATTAAATGTTTGTTTCCATCAATCACATAAGATGCAGCTAAAGGTGGAGTTGTGACTAAAGAGAAAGTGATTGCTTGTGCCCAGTATTTGGATCTCATTTATACCCAATCTAGCATGCTTTATGAGAAAATACCAAATGCTCTAAGACCCTCAAACATCATTCCTCAACTTCTTGGTAAAGAATCACATGCAACTGATGGCATGATTTTTTCATCCAGTTCACTATCTGAGAGTAAACCATTTGGTACTGCTCTTACGACTGCCCAAAACCCTCCATCAAATCCTCCTATGGCTTCTACTTCCAAGATTAATACCATTCAATCTAATAAAGGTAAATCTCAATGGCAACCAGGAAGTAAGAAGAAAGGTAAAGGCAAGAAGAAGAAAGATTCTCCTCCACAAGATAACGAAACCAATTAGTCCTCTGATGAGAAACGAAAGCCTCACTATCTATGTTTGATGTATAACAAGGAGCACTTTACTCGTGACTTTCCTCATCGGGCGGAAGTGAACCAATTTTTGAAATATTCTACTTCTCCCACTGAGTTGACTGATGCGTTTCCCAATTAGGAGACTCACATGGTTTCTCAAGACCCTACATCCTCTAACTTAGTTTTAATGTTTCCTTCGCAATATCTACATTTGATATTATGGTGGCCATCTGAAGTAAATACTATGGTAATTTTTATCCTCTAAATGGTCAGGCTAATGATCAACCTACCAATTTGACATCATGTCCATCGGATCTGTTACATAGTATTTTGTCACCGTCCCTGTTACCCCTTCTCCCATACATTGGAAGGCCTATTTTGGGACCTGTGAGAAGTGACATGACTTGAAAACACCTGCTTTGTATCCCTTAAAGTATGTACTCTATATGCCCTGAAGACACCTTCTGCAAAATACCCAAAAATGTAGCCCTTTCTCCATTGGCACTGTTCCATAGTGTATTGCTCGCGCCAATGGGGTCAATCCTCCAAAGAGGGCACGCTAGCTGGCGCTCTGTCTCAGAGTCGCACTAGCACCAACCTAGTTGGGTAAAGTTTTTAACAATCAAACTTCCGAAGGTTCCTTCCACCTTATCCATGAACTAATTCCAGTTCGAGTTGGTTCAGTTGGGCTTCGTATCTCCCAAGGAGGGAAGTAGTTCTCCACCTCTCATGGAAGTTCCTAATGATAAGGCAATCCATGACAAGTGGATGGTCTTATCTACTCCTCCTATCCCTATATAAGCTTGTTCCTTCCCCTTTGACAAGCTAGTTGGTAATTCTTGGTTAGTAATTCTATTTCACAAGTTCCCAAAGTCTGAGGATTGCTAAGCTCATCTTGCAAGAGGTCTTGTGTATCCTTATGAGGCTAAATCTTTAAGGAGGAGATCCATGTCCAAGTGATCAAGGAGAGAGAGGCTTGTTCCCATCCCCTACAAGCGTTGCAAGGCATGTGTTGCTGATTCACCCAGCCAAAGGAGGATTTGACGTCAGAACTTGGTTGTATTCTCTTTTGTTTTATCAATAATAATAGACGACTATCATTATCGTTCCACTCATGTGTCTTTATTATGATGTTTGAGTTGTATCCTTTCTGACTGATACATAGTTGCATTTCCCGGATTTTATGCTTGTATTTGTCTTGTTCTTTGCATGTGCAGGTGTCTATTCACAGAGATCGTGAGCATTGTGACCAGCTGAAGCGAAAGAACAGAAGCGACGACCCTTCTACGAATATAAGCGTTGGATTCGAGGTAGTCTCTCATCTTGGCCTTTATTTTTCAATTAGGAACCTGTGTGTTAGCATTGTTTGATTGTTGCTAGACCTCAGTTAGGCTAGTGGGATCGCCTTTGTCCACAGAGGGGATTTACCGACACAACAATTTGGCGACTCCACTGGGGAGTTGGATTTTGCCTTGGTTGTTTATCTTGTCTTGTTGTTTGATTTGTGAACTATTAGATGGAGTCTGAAGTCTGGCCAGATAGCCTTCGAAATGCTATTGCTTTGCATTAGCGAAGTAGATCAACGCCACTTCAGTCCATCTCCAGTTTGGTTCACGAACTGAACGACTCGGGACTAGCCTTGTTCCTTGATTGTTTCCTTGGTTTATCCCGCTTGTTTTGCTTTCTTGGTTGGATACCTGTGTTGTTTTTGCCTCTTGAGAGAACTTAGGTATTGTTGGTTTAGCCTTGGCTCTTGTGTTTTTTATTTTTCCATAGCAAACTCGACTGGCGCTAGTTTATAGCGTGACAGTCGCGCCAGTTGGCGCAACTTGCACATTGACAACCCGCGCCAATCCTGAAAGGCGCTTGTTGCAACCTGACAGTTGCGCCAGGCCTGTAAACTTTTGAAGTTTGCTTGGTTCTTGATTTTTTGAGCTTTGGTTTCATCCTATGTACCTTTACTAGACTACTTTGGTGTTTTGGAGTGTGATTTGACTGGTTTCGATCGCTACCCTATGGGTGTTTGCTTTTTTCTACCGATTTCGCATTTCTAGCCCTAGGGCATCTAGTGGCCTTGTGAATCGAGCCTTCCTAAGGTGTTTCGATCTTTTTGTTGTCCAATCGACTCTCTTGCTTGCTCCCTTACACTTGTTTGGTAGTCATGAATCATTTCGTTGCGTTATTTAGGTGATTTACTTCATCTTCACTTGAATTCCACTTCGTCTCACTTTGAGCCCAGATCACACAGCTCATTGTTGTCTTTGGGATTTCTTTTGATTCTTTGGATGTTTGATTTGTGTTTTGAGGAACTGAACGTGTGTGTATTGGTTGGAATTTTTTAGTGCTATTTCTCAAAAACTCTTTAGTGCATTTTGCCATTATTGAAAAAGAAAATCTCTTTTGCTTTGAAACAGTTAATGAAAGTTAGGACTTTTCATTTTGATTAGTGAATTAGCGATCTTAAAGAAAAGTTTAGTGATTTGCATTAGCTGCATTAGGGAAACTCTTTTTTTTTTGTGATCGTTTCATTTGCATGAAAGCTCTCTAAACTCTTTTGTAATTAGCATTCATCGAATGGAATGACATGTTTTGGCATATAGAGTGCATTTAGGGATTTTGAGAAATTACATACGGTAGGACCTGAAAACCAAAACTTAACTCAAGATCAACTTTAAAATAAATCGAATGAACTGAAAAACGCATTGGAACATAACACTCACATTCTAGAGGTCTAGGCTAGAGACGTTCTCTGGCGTCATTAAACCTAGTCACTTTTGTTCTCACATTAAGGTTGGGTAATTCCTCCTTGTGTGATTCAACTGTGGTCTAGTATGGACTTGTGCTCCCACTAGGTTATCATCCTTGATCCATAGGAAGCCGTGTCTGCCGCCTTACAGCCCGTAACGCACCGAACACAGCATTTGGGAAGATTGACTGTTGTACGGAAAGTCCTTGGCTTTCATATGATTGCTAAGGTGTATATGCAGTTTTACGAATTGTCTGGTAAACCCCTTGCCTAGTTTCTCCAGAGCAGTCACTTTTTGATCCTTTTCGGACTCCTTAAAAGAAAAGGCTCTATTGAGAATTTATCACTTCGGGCTCACTAAATATTTGAAGGCGACTAGAGTCATCTTTTGTCCTTTTCTCGACTCTTAAAACATGAAAAGGTCAAGTTGTGTCCTAATGTCTTAAACATTTATTCGACCACGATTACATTTACCTTGTTAGATCTTGTTTGCGCTAGTTTTGAGTAGGGCCTTTTATCGTTAGCTTGTCTAGGATTTTTGTTTGATTCGATCATCCTGGCGGATCCGTCGATCCCGTCTCCCGTCCCGAGTGACCAAGGGTCTCCTTCTTCTACTGCTCCTGAGACACCGGTTTGTGGTGACACTTTCCCTGTTATTCCAAGTGTCCAACCGTTAAACTCTCGTGCTCCAGAGGACAAGCTTTACGACTTGTTTTGGAACCCTGTTTGGGAGCCTTCTGAAGAGGATTTTCCCTCTACTCCTATTGGTGTTTCATCCCCGATGGCTTCTTCCGATATGGAAGACACATCTCCTGTATCGAGTGGAACACCCGTTATGTCGAGTATTGAGACTCCCATCCCGGCCACATCCCCAGTTATATCTATGCCCTACACTGTTACACCTCTCGGTATTACAGTGCTGACGCACTATAGATCTCTGAGGGATGCTATGGGCTCTGCGAGTTCCTCTTCTATGTAGGATAATAACATTGTTCCCACTACGGGACCTTTTGTTTCCCAAGTTCACCATACCGCTGTCACGTTAGTTCCGATGAATCCGACCATTTGTGTCGCATCGTCGACTCCAGTTGCTAGTGCCGTTACAGCATCTTCCGTCGTAACTACTGTTGCCAGCCCATCTCGTGGCCCAGCACGTAGTGGTCAATCGGCACATGCTGCCAGAGTTGTTCATCCTGCAAGCGGTGCCCCACCTTCTTTTGATGCCATTTCAGCAGGGGGGCATATTCTCAGTACTTGCATGCTGTCCAAAATCTAGGTGGGCAAGGCCCTTATTATGATCCTGTCAATCATTATTTGTATACCTCCTTGCCAGCCCAACCCACTGTAGAAGGTAACATTCCATTGAATGTGGCTTGGGATAACACTGGTCACGGTGGTGGCCAATTCTGTCCGAATCAAGGGCAGCCATCTCAAGGACCATCATACCAAGGTCAGCCATCCTACACGCAGCCTAATTATGGGCAGCAGTATTATGGCCAAACCTATCTGGGGCAACCTGGGGGCTCGCAAGGACAACCCTACCAGGGACAACCTTCGGCCTCTGGTGATTTTCTTATACATATCTTGGGCAACCTTCTGGAAACCCGGGACAACCTTATGGTCAACAAGGACAACCTGGACCCCAGCAGGGATACCCTTCGGGTCAACCCTATGGGAATCCGGGACAACCTTACATGCACTGAGGACAACCTGGAAACTAGCAAGGCTACCCTTCTGGGCAAGGTGGCCAGCCTTACATGCAGCAAGGCCAGCCCACTGCTCAGCCTAGTCAGCCATTTGGTCTACAAGGACAACCTTCGGTTGCGCAAGGACAACCAAACACCCAGCAAGTCCAACCTTCTGGGCAAGTAGGTCCGTCTCAGATCCAGCCAGGACAACCTTCCAGCCAGATGGCCCAACCTCAGTTTTCGCAAGGATATATCTCTGGGGTGGCTCAACCGGGCATGCAGATGGTTCCTGCTTCTCAAGCTCAACCCGGTTACCAACCCCAGAATCAAACTGGTCTCTAGCCACAAGGTGGGTACCAATCCCAACCTTCTTATCAAATGCCGCCTAGTTACCAGGCTCAATATGGAGCCTAGAAACTGTATGGATACCAGCAACCCCAGGGGAAATATCAATTTGCCCCGTATCGAAATTCCCAACAGCCGCAGGCCACCCCTTATCAAAATTATTCGCAACCCAATGTTGCTCCTGCAAGACAGTATGGTAACCAATGGGGCGCTGGGGGGTAGAACCAGAATCAACCATCCGGTTACGGATATAACCCTTATGGACAAAGTTCCTATGGATAAGGTCCTTTTGGACCTGGTCCATCCGGACAAGGTCAATGGGGGCAACCAGCAACTGGATGGAACTCTGGCCCTACCTCATATCCGCAGATGTCCTTCAACCTGCAGCTACCATTTCTAGCGACGTTGGAACTGCCCGATGTGTCGAAATTAACAAATGATCCTATTTTGCATAATCGATAATGGCCACCAGTTCCAACTAAGATACCTGGCGATTGCCCCAAGTTCGACGGCAAGGCTGGAGAGGATCCTCAAGCCCATGTAATGACCTATGACCTTTGGTGTTCGTCTAATTCATGGCTTGATGAGTCGGTTCTACTTCACTTGTTCCGAAGGACTCTCACCGGCTCCGCTACTAAATGGTACATTGAATTGACTTGTGGGTCTTTTCAAGATTTCAATTCATTGGCTATGGCATTCCTTACTCATTTTTAGTTACCCATTCGGTACAAGATAGGGACCCATCTCCTTACGCCTCTCAAGCAGGATACGGCTACGCATATCTTGGATCATATACATGAATGGAGAAGGCGTCATTGGTTGATCAAGTTTTGGATTCCTGATCAAATCCTCACCGATTGGTTCACAACTTCTTTTGTCCCTAAGATTGCACGGGACATTGCTACGGGAGCCTGTGTGACTGAAGAGCAAGCGATCGTGCGTGCTCAATACCTTGACTTAGTTTATTCTCAGTCAGGTACTTTATACGAGTATTTTCCTGATGCCCTGAGACCCAGTACATCCAAGGCTCCACCGAAGCCATCTGTTGATGGAGTTATTGGCTCTGTAAATCCCTCATCCAAGAAATAATCCTCGAACCCTGAGAAGCAAAAATCGAATGCTTCTAACGAAAACACTTCTCAGGGTGGTTCAAATTCTGGAAGTACTTCCGAGGTTAACACCGTCCAGTCCACCATGACGAGTAAGGCCTCGAAAGGAAAGAAAAAAGGGAAAGTAAAGAATAAGTCTGAGCAACCTAAACAAGATTCCTCCAAACCTCCATCCGAGGAAGGAGCTAAGCGCAAACCCAAGTATCCTTGTCTCATCTGTGATGAGGATCACTACACCAAAGACTGCCCTAGGCGGTCTGAGGTTAGTCGTTTGTTGAAAGGTGCCCCTAGGATTCCTGCGATTCTAAAAGAACCTTTCCCCTCTCAACAGACTCAAATGGTGGCTGATCCATCTTCGTCTTCATCTCCCTTTGGTTCCCAAGTGTTCATGGCTGGAACCATTCCCGTTCATGTAACGACTCGAACAAAGGAGTATCCATCGTCTACTAGGAAGGAGCCCAAGGTTCCCTCAAGCGCTCCTTCGTCCAGCTCTGGTCTGCTCCATATCGAGAGACCAAGTACTGAGATGACCATCCGACCCCCTCCCAAAGGAGTACTCAGGAGATCATCTTACAACCCAAATGCTCGTGCTGCCCAACACTATAGCATAGTTGAGGACTTAGCGCAGGCTCCGTCGGCTATGTCCACCTTAGAAGTTCTCCAGAGTTTCCCCCCCAGAGGAAGTCCCTGCTATCGACCATCGGTGGCATCGACCTGGCAGATTCAGATTTGATTACCTTTGATCTCGAGAGCCATGTTCCAAGGCTGCCTCATCAGATCACCTTTCTTATACAAGTCATCATAAATTCCAAAATGATCCATCGTACAGTTATTGATGAGGGCGCGTCAACTTGCATCATGTCTATTGCTTGTTGGAAAGCGATCGGGTCCTCGACTTTGAGCCAGTCTCCTACGACACTGGAAGCCTTCGATGGGAGAGAATATCGTCCCTATGGTATTCTTCAACGATTGTCGATCACTTTAGAAGGGAAAACCGTTGAAGTAGAAGTTGAGGTCATTGACAAAAATCTTACTTACAACCTCCTTCTGGGCCGGAGTTGGACGTATGCCATGCGTGCCGTGGCTTCATCCCTCTTCTGTGTCATCCGTTTCCCTCACCAAGGGAAAATTGTCACGGTAGACTAGCTCTCCTTCTTCGCTTCTTCTTCTGAAGGAAATGTGCCTTTCGTGGAGCATTCCTCCATCCCTTTCGAGAGTGTGGGAGCCGGGCTCTTCAAATATCCCGCCCTTATGGGTGTTTTCTCACTCCCACCTCCCAACCTCGCCTCCATCAGTATGATTTCGGTTCATTCTGATCCACGAGTCCTTCCCTCCATCAACCAGATAGAATCGTGGGGCGAGGAGATGCCGTTGAGTCCCGCCGAGCTCAACTACATCGAAATCATTGTTGTATCGGCTCCTCCTGTTGAACCCGCTTCTTTAAGTGGCACTCTTGACTCATACGACTATTCCCCTTAGCTTGGAGAATGTGCCTCCTTAGATCCATTAAAGGAAATATTTCCTTCCGACGAAGCCATCATGGAGACCATGTCTCTCGAGGAACCCCCGTGGTTCAATCTTCACCACCGTTCCTCGTTTCTCCCTACCCTTCGGGAAACGTTGGCTTGTCTCGAGTAGTTTGCTCCATGTCTCCCTTCACAACCTCTTCAGACGCCTATTCAGGTCTATCAAGTATCATCTGAAGGAAATTTGGGGAACATTACGCAGACTCAACCTATCGACATCTCTGTCAAACCAGGGATCGTCGAGAACATCTATATAGGAGTCACTTGCACTCCTGAGGAAATTCAAATCTATATAGCGCTTTTTCACGAGTTCCGTGACGTCTTTGCATGGTCTTATGAAGAGATGCCCAACATTGATCCAAACATTGTAGTGCATGAGATACCTACGTATCCAGGAGCCAAACCTGTTCGTCAGCATTTATGCCCTGTGCACCCCCGCAAGGCTGCAGCTATCAAAGCAGAAGTTGAAAAAATTCTTAAAGCTGGTTTCATCTACCCTATCCCACTCACATATTGGGTCTCTAACATTGTCCCTATGGATAAAAAGCAAGGTACTATTCTCGTCTGTGTCGATTATCGCGATATTAACCGAGCCTGCCCGAAAGATAACTACCCCACACCTTTCATTGACTAACTCATTGATGAGTGTGCTGGGAGTGAGATATATTCGTTTATGGATGGATTTTCTGGCTACAACCAGATTAATGTCGCGCCCACTGATCAACACAAGACGGCCTTTATCTGTCCGTGGGGTACTTTCGCTTACAAAAAGCTCCCTTTCGGTCTCAAGAATGCCGGTGCCACTTTTCAACGTGTGATGTCTTATGCCTTTCATGATATCCGGCACATCGTACAGCCTTATCTGGATGACCTTCCCGCTCATTCGACTAAGCGCGAAGACCATCCGTCACATCTCCGCGAGATTTTTCTCCGCTGTCGACACTACAATATCCGACTTAATCCGCATAAATGTGTCTTCTGCGTAGAATCTGGTCGACTTCTTGGGTTCATCGTCTCCCGAGAGGGCATCCGTTTGGATCCCCTTAAGGTCGAAGCCATTTTGAATCTTCCTCCCCCTGCTTCTTTGTGGCAACTGCAGAGTTTGCAGGGTAAAGCAAATTTCTTACGATGATTTATCCCAAATTATGCCGAAGTGGAAAAAGGTTTCACGTGGTTACTTAAATGTGACACCCCGTTTCGATGGGATGCCATAGCTGAGGAGTCTTTTGCACATCTTAAAACTCTTCTGGTTTTCGCCCCTTTTTTGTGGCCTCCCAATTATCATCGCGTTTACACGTTGTATTTGGCCGCTGCTGATACCACCATTGGTATGGTTTTGGTTCAGGATGACGACAATGGCACTTAATATGTTATCTACTACCTTAGCTGCAACTTGTTAGATACGGAAACTCGATATGCTTATGTCGAGAAGTTGGCCCTCGCTGCTGTTTACGCTGTTCAACATTTCCGCCATTACATCTTGTTTTGTACTACGACAGTGATCTCCGATTGCAACCCCATGACCTATATTCTGTCACGCCAGTTGCTGGGGGGCAAATACTCAAAGTGGATAGTCATCCTCCAAGAGTTTGACTTGGAATTTACTACTGCCAAGTCTAAGAAATCACTTGTCTTCGCTGAGCTGTTATTTTATTTGCCATCCATTGCTGCCTCCTCTCAGTTAGAGGATTCCATTCCAGACGAAACTCTCTTCCTCACTAGCACCCTCGATCCCTGGTACGGGGATATTATTGTCTACTTATAGACGTCCTCCTTCCGTCCCGAAACCTCTAAGGATGCTCGGCGACGGATTCGACATCAAGCCCACCCATATCGCATCGTTGGGGACACCTTGTACCGTCTCGGTGTTGATTCTGTTCTTTGCCGATGTTTGACTTTCGAAGAATCAGAGAGAGTTCTAAATGACTGCCACTCTGGTGCTTGTGGCGGTCACATGTTTGGCTATGCCACCGCACAGAAAATCCTCCATGCTAGCTATTTCTGGCCCTCCATTTTCAAGGATTCCATTCTTGCTGTCCATTCGTGTCATGAATGCCAGATTTACCAATGGAAGATGCGTGCACCCCCTGCTCCACTGCACCCCGTTGTAACTGTCGGCCCTTTTGCCAAATGGGGCATCAATTATGTGACCTGTAACCGTCGCTCGGCCGGGGGGCATGGGTACATCATCATTTCTATCGATTATTTCACGAAATGGGCCGAGGCGATGCCTACATTGTCAGAAGACAGTCACACTGCGGCGCAGTTCTTGTTCAACCATGTTATTTCGCGGTTCGGAGTACCCCAAGCCATCATCACTGATCACGGAAAAAATTTTCGTAATCACATGATGACTGAGTTAACAACCCAATTGGGCCTTAGGCATGATAGTTCGACCCCGTACTATCCTCAGGCAAATGGTCAAGTGGAAGCCATGAACAAGGTTTTGGTCATGATGCTTCATAGAACTGTTGGCATGCATAAGTCCAATTGGCATTTGATGTTATTCTTTGCTTTGTGGGCCTACCATACCTCCGTGAAGGACGCCACCGGCTTCACTCCTTTTCAGTTAGTTTATGGACTGGAGGTGACCCTTCCTATTGAGTGTGAGATTCCTTCATTAAAGATAGCCGTCGAGTTACTCCCTGATACTACTCCAGTAGAAGAGCATCTTCTTTACTTAGAACGGCTGGATGAGACTCATCATATAGCCTCCTTAGCTATTGAAGCTCAGAAGAAGCGAGTGAAAACTTACTTCGATAATACTGTTAACCCCCGCTCTTTCATTGAGGGAGACCTAGTACTGCTCTATGATCAAGCTAACGATAAGTTGGGGGCAGGAAAACTCGAGCCCATGTGGCATGGGCCCTACATTGTGAAAAGAGTTTTGCAAAAAGGCGCCTACGAGCTTATTGATTATGAAGGCAATCCCCTAGATAGGCCCTGAAATGGGCTTTATCTCAAAAAATACTATGCATGAGTCCAGGCACTCTCTTTTTGTATATACGTGTGCTTTCAGCAAGTGTGTTGTGTGTGCATTTTTTTATATTTTTATTTTGGTATGTCGGCATGATTTCCGCTTATTGTGTCTTTTGCTTCTTGGATAGATGTCTGGATTGCCTTACGTTGGTTTCACTGATGGTTCTTCCCGTAGTACACGCAGCTTGTCATCTGCGGCATGGGTGATTTACGATCCTCATGGTGAGTTAGTAGATATTCAAGGGGTTTTGTCTGGGTTGTACAACGAACAATGTTGCTGAATATAGTGCTGTGATTGAATTATTAGCTGAGGCGATTAACCACGGCATTCGCACATTGATTGTGAACTTGGATTCTCAACTTGTAGTCCACCAACTCAACGGGCGTTATTCCGTTAGAGATCATCGGATTTTAAGGTTGTATTTACGTGTTAAGTTATTAGAAAGGGATTTTGATTTCATTACTTATTAACATATTCCAAGACGACTTAATACATTAACCGATGCATTAGCTATTTATGTGTTGGACAGGCATTTGCATAACATGTGAATCAACATAATACAAGAAGCATAAAGTACAATAAGACCATAAAACATATGTATATATATATGTGTGTGTGTCGAGAATGTTTGCACTCTGTGCATCATCAAAAAATAATACATGTTTGTCTGAATATATCCGGAGACAACATGTCTCTCAAAAAATATGCATGAAAAGAAAAGCCTAGATGTTTAGTCTCGGTGGTGCTCATGATAGCACATCACCACTCATACTAGATGCCTCAAGAGATGGTGGATGCGAGTTGGCACCCCTACTGTGTGCCTCTGGTAAGCTAGCGGGACATCCGCTAGCTGAGCATAATCCGGGATCCCTCGAGTGATAGCCTCGAGGTTCTGGATAAGCTCCCCTCTGTCACTGCCCTCCTCCTGAGGGTCTACTCCTGCTGCTACTACTACTAGATGTCTCCTCGCAACGGAAGACAAGCCAGCTGGATGCTCTGGGCCGACATCTGCATGTGCATATAAAAGTCAGGACAAGCATATACTAACAAAAAAAAATCATAAAGATACAAAATCAAAAAATGAGGACATACCAATCTCCTCGTCCTAGTCCTCTCCCTTCGGTAAGGGAAGGTCAGGGTCTCCAGTGAAGTCTGTCCCCGCATACGGCCAGTCTTCCACCATGATCAGTTGGCGGCGAAGCCACCCGAAGAACTCTGGTCTGAAAGCCATCTGCTGGTCGCCACCACCCCTCGACATCAATGCCGCCCATCGAGCCATCCTCGGCTCTCAAGGTGCTGGGTCTGCCAAAAAGGCCCCTTGGCCCTGGAAGCTTGGTACACGTTCCAAGAAGAACGTCACCTAGATGGAACCATACCCGAACTGTTGCAGCTTGCCTTGCTTGGCCTTTGTTAGCTGCCTCTTCATATTGGTCGTCACAGCTGACGCCCAATTGAAGATCGTCGGGCTAAGGCACTCTATCGCTAATAGTAGGTGGTTCTTTGTAGCTTCGTGGGGTGCTTGTGCCCCCACAGCTCGTGTAAGAGTGAAAAGTAAGGCTCTCAGTGTCAGATCCTGAACGGTGGATATGTCCACCTTCGAACTGCCCTGCCCATATCTTGCCTCTGGGCAAATACGAGCCTTTACCTCATCCATGTTCTCCCCAGATGGCCTGCTCCCAGTCAACCGAGGCACCGGCCCTCGTCGCGACAATCCGGTCAAGAAATAGACATCCGATACCTCCAACTCCAGTACCTGATCGCGTACTCGGAACACCTGTTCCTCTACGTCCCATAAGTCAATCAAGTACTGTAGGAGCTCTGGCTGAGCTCGCAAATAGGATAGCATGAAGAATTTCTTGAGCCCACATGCTCTCAGAGCTTCCATGCAATCCTCGTTAGCTAGGGCTAATATGTCCACTTGGTCATGTTCCCGTTCCTTCCATATCATCACCATTTTTGCAGATGGCCTTGCAAAAACAAGTCAAAATGATACATTAGAACCTCATAAAACTTGAAATTGCAGCTAAATTGGTTTTAAATTTGTTAAAATTGGCCTAGAAATGTGCGCGGTCGTTGGCGCGACTGTTTCTAAAACAGTCGCGCCCATGGGTGCGTGAAACAGTCGCGCCCATGGGTGCGTGCCCGAAACCCGTACCAATGGGCGAAACCCCTAAATTTGAAATTCCCCCCATAGGAAATCAAAATGCAATTAAAAACAAATTTCAAATGGATGAAAATGAAGCTAAGGACAAGACCACTTACTTGGCACTGACGGCGCTCGAAATGGTCCACTAGATTGGTCGCAATCAACAACTGAAAGTCGCACTCCAAAAAGCCCTAATGTCACTCTCAAAAGGTAAAAAGTGAAAAGTAATTTTCATTTTACTATTTCCACCTTTTTATAGCTTTTTGACCCTAATTAAGCTTTAAAAAGTCATTTTATGAATATTTTCATGGATATTTGTGTCGAAAATGGGTTTTACGCCGAGTTTTTGTGTAGTGACAAGTACTTATGGAGCTTTCATAGCGAAACAAGTTGTATTTTATACTTTTTCAGACTCGGTAAATACACGAAAAAGTCACTTTGGAGTCATCTTTTGCTCTTTTCTGACTCTCTAAACGTGAAAATGATGTCTAGTTTGTCCTCTCGACTCGTTAAATGGATATGAGGGGCGGTTGTCTTTAAAACCTTTTTCCGACTATTTAAAAAACGAAAAGATTGTCGGACCCTTGTCTTTTCCGGTTCGTTAACGGTCATGAAACGACGTGGTTTTGATCGCTTTTTTAATTTTTCATATCAAAGTCACTACTTATGAAAATTACTCCTCGGTTGTAATGATCAGGCGGTTCTTTTGAGCATGGTTTTATAGTTTTTCGGGCTCGAGAGACACAACTTTACGAAAAAGGACACCCCTGGAGTTTCCTTTTCGCTGTCTTTTCAAACTCTCTAAACATGAAAAGACGCTGAGTTCTTCCTTTGTCAGACTCGTTAAAACTAACTGACATCAGATTCTGTCAGAATGACGCCGCTCAAGCATATGCTATCCCCATCAAGCTTGTCATCCAAAAATAACCGGGGTACTCACCAGAAATGGTGGGGGAATAAAGGAACCGTAATCATCGTCGTGTCGGCAGTATGTCGCTCTTGAACATGGCACTCATCTGCATTCGTGTCTGGGTGGGGACATCTCATCTTGTTTCACACTTGCCTCCGTGGGTTTGGGTTATCCTATTTGACTTTTCATCTGCTCATCGTCTTGTCACCATGACCCCTGATCATTTGATGTCAAATACTGCCAAGTCCGTCGTCGTGCTGCCGATATGTTTAAGAGAAGTTGACCTCTGCAGAATACTCAACCTCCCTCCGATACCTCACAAAAAACATTTTATCCTTCTCCGTCTCACGTCAATGATGTGGGAAACATTATGGCCCACCTTCGATCAAGGTCACTTCCTGTCGACTTCAACTCATTATCCAGGAAGTTGACTTAGAGACTCCCTTCAGGTACCTTGGAGCCTGCATACCTCAATGGCAGGTTCTTCGTGTTCGACGTGAGGTTTTCATCATTGGCCTCCGATCGGATGATTCTACGGGTGTTCGACACCGGCTCACTGATTCAGATGCCATGGATTGTACCTATAGTACCTTGAGGACCATTGTCATTATTGGTGGTACCTCTCGCGTCTGTTAACAGTTTTCAACATTGGCTGGTAATTAGACGATGTTCTCGCATGTTCGGCTTCGACTCCTATATTCGCATGCTTGAACTTGTACTTTGTTCGGGTCGAGTTGGAACGCAAGACCCTGGGTTTTGTATGTTGGGATCCAGGCTGCATTTTGTGGATTATTATAATCACTACATGACTCATTCACTGGATGGCTGTGACCATGCCTGAGTCCATTCATTGATCCTCATCGGATGGATGCGTCCATACCTGGGATCCAGTTTTTTATGTACTCTGTTATGGATGGCTGTGCCCATACCATGTACATCATGTATTTGAGATATCAGTTGTAGTTCATGCAGGTTCTCCGGCGGCCGTGTTTTCAGTCGACCATGTTCTTGTAAAGCACTTCAACCCTCTCTCTCTTGGGCGTCATGCTTTAGGGGGAATCTATTACATAGTATTTTGTCACCATCCCTGTTACCCCTTCTCCCATACATTGGAAGGCCTATTCTGGGACCTGTGAGAAGTGACATGACTTGAAAACACCTGCTTTGCATCCCTTAAAGTATGTACTCTATATGCCCTGAAGACACCTTCTGCAAAATACCCAAAAATGTAGCCCTTTCTCCATTAGAGCTGTCCCACAGTGTATTGCTCGCGCCAATGGGGTAAATCCTCCAAAGAGGGTGCGCCAGCTGGCGCTCTGTCTTAGAGTCGCACTAGCGCCAACCCAGTTGGGTAAAGTTTTTAACAATCAAACTTCCGAAGGTTCCTTCCACCTTATCCATGAACTAATTCCAGTTTGAGTTGGTTCAGTTGGGCTTCGTATCTCCCAAGGAGGGAAGTAGTTCTCCACCTCTCATGGAAGCTTC
>APFE031561604.1:123057-172299 GCA_000404065.3 Pinus taeda | reverse complement strand
GGTTTTGCAGTCCTCTTTGGGATTCTTGTGGACTCATGTGTTGATGGTGTGTTTCTCAATGTTCTTGTAAGCTTTGTTATGTGATTCATTCCCTTCCTTTACTTCTGCACATTAAACAAATGAAGTGTTAAAGTAAGAATTCATGATTGCCATGCTCTGCTTTTAAGTTTGTTTAATTTCAATGTTTTCTACTGTCTAAGGAGAATTCAAAGTTATTTTTTGCTCTCCTTAACTTCTCACCTGTCATTCCTAATCATCCACTTCAATCAAAGGCATCAATATTGTCTCCTACCTCGCCCCAAAGAACCCCCTGCAGAAACTGTGTCCAATCCCCGCACCCAAAATTGCCATCCCCTCAATTTGCCACCAAAAACCCTAAAAACCCCAAATCAACCCTTTTGATCAGTTTACTAGCCTAAAATCAGTGTTACCCTATTGGTCATCTCATCCATTGAAGATTTTACTGAGATTGACCGAAGAGAGCCTTCTCCTGCCCTGTAGGGCTAGGTACGAGGCTAAATGGTTTGATGTTGCCTTGAGGTTTTCCTTTTTCAGCCTGAGGTGAAATTTCAAGCGCTAACAAAAGGATTTGATTTAACTTTTTGGGGGTTTTTTGTTGGAAAAAGGGAAAGGCAATTTTGGGTCCGGGGATGAGGTCTAGTTTTTGCAGAGTTCTGATTGGGGCAAATAAGGCAATCGTTTTGATGCTTTAGATTGAATGAATGGATGGATCAGACTGGTGAGGAGCTAAGGAGGGCAAGAGGGTCTCAAGAGTCCTCCTCAAACAGATGAAAACATGTAAAATTAAACAAAATCACAAGGTAGAGCACAACAGTCCAATGAATTCTACCTTAATCACTCATTTGTTTAATTTCAGAAGAAAAGAGAAGGGAAAATGATACACAGAAACATCAGTGAACTTACAATTACATAGATAAAAACACCATCAAAACACAGAGCCACATGGATCCCAACAAGTGCTGCAAAACCCTAGTTTTTCCTTAGCCAAAAATGCAGAGATAGAATGTACAATGATGTGCGAAGCAATCCCAAGTGTCCAACCATGAAAATGACTTAGAAATTACATAATATAGACAAGGAAAACCCATTCCCTTGCCTCTAGGGGTCGAGCTCATCATTCTAGGAGCTGTTTGAACCAATTCTAAACAAGGAACTGAAATGTAGGCAATCAAACAACTGGCCTCTATATGCTAGGAAACTGATTCATTCATTTAATTTTCATTTTTTGGTGAATGAATCCTCTAGAACAAGTAAAAATGTGCCAATATTACATCATGTTCATCAAATTACATCATGGTAGATCAATAGTTACATCAAAAAGTAAAACTAGTCAAAACGGGGTGAATTTCTGAGCTGAAGAGTGAAAATGAGGCCAAATTTCTCTATGCGTCGCGCCCAAATTCTCTATGCATCACGTCACTTTGGAGCTGATTTTGAGGCACTTCCCAAAGTCCAAATTGAGCTCATGATATCTTGTTGGAAATCCCTGCCTATCTACTTTCTAACCCAAGTGTAATTTCTAGATTTGGTGTCCATTTGCCCATCCAAAACTTCAATCTCCCAGGACTGCTTCTTGTGTGTCAAAGTAGGGGCAGAGAGGTCATTTTTTGAGTGTTTTTGACCTCTTGGGGACTCAAAACTTGCCCAAACTTCTTGGCCATGCACCAGCAGTCATTATTTTTCATGTCAAATCCAAAAATGTAAATTTTTTGCAATTTGGAGCCCTCTAGCAAAAGCGAGCGCCACGTGGCGCGGCGCATAGGGAGGCAAAACTTTTTTTGACTGCAAAAATTTTCAAAAATGTCAAAATTGCTCCAAATTTCTTGAAATTTGGGCTGGACCTTCTTTATCAAGAGCTATGATGGGCCAAAGAGGCTTTGACCAATATCTGAAGACGATCAAGCTCCCTTTGCCTCTTTTGCCTTTTTGATGCTCTCCTTAGTTTTGCCTTTAAATTCCTTATTCGTGCCTTGCAAACCTTGTTCTGTGCCATGTAGTGAAAAGCCATGTGTCTCAACAATGCTTTGTCCCTATCGGCCTTTTCCAGCAATCTCTCCAAGTGGATGTTGATTCTTTCGAGCCAAGACTCCCAATCATCATTAATCTCTTGCTCCAATGTAGTGACCTCAGTCCTCCTCCTTTGGACAGCTTGGCAATTCTCGAATATGTTTGCCACCTCTATGAGGCCTCTTGGGTGCATGTACTTCTATTGGCGAATTATTGTGGGTCTCTTCTTCATAATCATATGAAGGATCAGATGTCATAGCTGCTGGTAAACAAACTGTCTTGAAGAAATAGGTGTTGATATGTCAAACTGTCTTGGATTGCCTTTTCGTGATATGCTTGACCTCTACCACCAAGGGGAAAACAGTGAAACAAGGGACTGCAAGGGGAGGGGAAAACAATGAGGGATTAGGGACTGTTGGGATAGATTCAGTTAGGGAAATATGGGAGGGTTTGGGTGTTTATGTATAGGGTTAGAAATTTTTGTATAGGGTTAGGGTTTGGGGTTTTTGGATTTGAGAATTTGGGAAAGGGAATTTGGGAGAAGGAATTAATGAGCTTAGGGGGATAGGGAAACTTAGGGAATGATGAAAACAAGGGACCAATGGGATGAGGGAGTGAATTTGGTGACAAAACAATGATTTTGAAACCCTAGTAGCAAGTTTCCTTGAGGTAATTTAAGAGGTAGGGTTTGATGTTTTTGTTATTGGACAACCACCATAATTGGAATGGAAAACTCGTTTACTAGCATTGGTGAGAGCTTAACTTACTTGTGGAAAGAAGAATTTGCAATTTTGGAGCTTCTTTGGAGGAATTTTTGAATGGATTTTAGACTTGTAAGCCCAATGCGCCCACCAGTGTATTTTTTGCACTGTGGAGGCCTTCCTGGGGTCCAAATTGGACGCAGGATAGCTTGTTGGAAATTTATTTTAGTCTAATTTCCAACCCAACTAGAATTTTGCAATTTGGAGTTTATTTTCCCTGTCAAAAATCAAATCTTCCGAGACTGGTCAAAATGTGCCAAATGAGGCTGCCTCAAGGTAGAGTGTTGTTGCAGCCAACTTTTGAAGGTGTTCCTCAACTCCAAATTAAGCTCAGGATAGCTCATGGGAAATCTATTTGTGTCTAGTTATCATTTGACTCATCAAAAAAGTAATTTGGCCAACCAATATAGGAGAAAACGTGATTTTCCCAAGGTCACTTCAGAGGTGCATTCAATTCTCCTGAGGCAACGGTATTTTTGACATTTCTCTAAAACCATAACACCTGTGTAAAAAGTGAAGGATTTTTTCTTCCTTGGACTATTGTGGAAAAAAACCTTTCTCATTTTTCCCAAATTCATCTTTTATTGCTCAGAAACATCATTTGAGTGAAACCTATCCCGATGTGTGGAACAAGGGATTTGTCGAAATGAAGCGAAACGAAGGGGATAAGGGGCTCCTAAATTCTTGAGAAAATTTTTGGAAGTAGGGAGGGATGTTAGGAAGTAGGGGAAAGTGTAATTTCAAATATTTAGTGAGGGGAAGGGGTCCAAAAGGGAAAAACCCAGACCTAGCCTAGAAAATAGGGTTTGTAGCAAGAAACTAGGGTTTGTGCAAAAATAAGGAATTTAGGGGATCTCAATGATGGGAAGTGTTTAATAAGGTACATTAAGGATAGGGGAAGGTGTATGAACATCTGGATATATGTTTTGCTAATGATTTTACCATCCAAGAGAAATTAGCTTCAAAACCCTAGGAGAGGGAAATGGACCTTACCTAGGCACAACTGAAGCATGAACAAGGTGTGAAATGACCCAGTGGAACTTGACATGATGATGACAACCCTCTGAATGATGGTACACTCAGCTAAATGGTGACATGGACCGACATTTGGACAAATTTGATAGGAGTAAAAGCAAACCCTAGACCTAATACCTAGTGACCAAATTTTTCTTGAAGACTCACTGAAATGACAAAATTTGACCTTGACACCTTAAAATCACTTTGTAGGAGCATGTTTGATCACTGGAGGAAGGCTGTAAAGACTGACACTAACAGGTTGCAACAGAATATCTTGCAGCTTTGAGTCATTTTTTTTTTTACTTGCTTTACTAACCAACCAGTCCCAAATTCATTCTATGTGTCATGGATGACTTCCTTTTGAAGGTGCATGGGTATATTCTATCATGAAAGATGTAGATACTCTTTGAAGCGTTGAAGGAATAATTCCTTTAACCTACAATTGAACACTTTCCCCGCATCTTTCATCCTGATTTCCCCAAAGACAACATCATATTCTACTATGGTTTCATATGTACCAATGCACGATAAGTAAGTACCTGTACTGGTGGTGGAAGAAATATATGTGCCAAGAGTGGGTGGGACATTGGACATCCCTGTTCCTTGTTCCAAATTTTTAGAGGTTATTGTGATTGAATTTTTCCTAGATCTTTTTCTCGATCTAGGAGTTGATGAGGAATCAATCAATCCCCTTTGACAGGGTTACTTTGGTTGGTCTATATCAATGCATTTAGTATGGTCTTCCATGTATTTGACAAGCATGGACAAGTCCATACCTTCTAGTTTATTCACTGCTGCTACCCCAATAGAGAAGTCATTACCTCTTTCACTTTCTCATTGTCATGTCCCTATATATGTACAATAAAAAAGTTATTTTAAAATTAGAAATTAAAAAAAAAAAAAAAAAAAAAAACCTTAATTTATTCTTTTATAATTTTAAAACTAAAAACTAAAAAATATGATTCAAAAAAGTTGCAATGGAAACATGTGCAAATCTATAAATTGAGTATGAAATACCTCATTCTTGCAAAAATAAGATCCCTTTTCTCATTTCCCTATGTGGTTGCTTGACATTTTTTGGCGTCCTAGGGAAATTTTTTTCATCCACATTGTGGAAAATCCCTTCTCTCTGCTCCCTCCATTTTGCTTGCCTCCCTCTAATTGTTTTAAACAACATTAGTCAAAATGGAAGGATAGGAGTTTGATTTTCGTCTCTGGTAGGGGGTGAATGAGATGCACAAATTGATTTTGTGACTGCTACAGGCCAAATCACAGCCATAAATCAATTTTTTTTATTGAAATCCACAACAGGGAAGGAGAGGTCCGTCAATATCTCTACCCACCATCAACAGAGATTTAATTGATTAGTTATTTGATTACATAGCCTCAACACATTTCTCTAGCCATGGTCTGCTCCAACTTCGCACATAACTTCAAAGCTCCCTGAATTTTCAATTATTGAGTATTATAATGGAAATATGGTGAGTGTACTACATTTTTTTGGTTAAATAGTCAAGATACACAATATTTTTATCCATTGTGCATGCCAATTATAGATTGGCAGGTTTTTTTTTTTTTTTTTTTTTTTTTTTTTTTTTTTTTTTTTTTTTTTTTTTTTTTTTTTTTTTTTTTTTTTTTTTTTTCGATTTGGTCTAATTTGTATTCATTGTGAGATTTGCACTTTGGAAATGACGGTGTGGGAGGTTTCTATGTTATTGTCATTTTTATGAGGTTTAATTGAATACCAATATTGGATGTGCAATCGGCATAGGAACATGGGATAATTATAATTATATAATAATAATAATAATAATTGTTGTTATTATTATTATTATTAAATGTTCTTAATATACTCCTATCATCATTTATCAACCACATTTTTTAATGTGGTTATGCTAGATGAATACCAATATTGGATGTGCAATGTGCATAGGCACATGGGATAAGCTAGAATGTTGGTTGATGCAAAGCCCTATAAATGATGTTTTGACCTTGCAATGAAGGGTGTTTTATGTCATATTTTTCCTAGCCTGCTAATGAATTTGGTGTGATTTCAAACTTTCTAATTTTATTTTAATAGTAAATGACTCATAATGTAACAATCCACTAGTTATAGTCACATAGACACATTTGCAGCTTTAAATGTTGTGTTGCTTAGTGATTATGTATACATGTAACACAAACATTTTCTATCTTGCCACTCACTATTTACTCCTTTATAAGGTGGATGGTGGCATTGAAAATATATCTCTTCCACAAGTTAACTTATGCTAATTATTAAATTATATATTGAGTTCATTTAGAAGACTTAAAAATTAAAATTTTAAAATAGTATATTCTCTAACATATAGGGTCAAGGGATTATTTTTTAAATATACAAAAAAATACGGATATTTAGCGGTTTAAAATTATGGATGAAGGGTTTGAATTAAGTTAAATGAAAATATGAACAAAAATAAAAGGTAGCCCATTAGTTTTCATAATCCTCATCTATGATTTATAAGAGTTGTGAAATGTCACCATATCGGGCGTAGGAATTCAAAAAAATGATATATATATTGAAAATAGGGGCATTTTAGTCTGAAAGGTATAGTGAAAACCAACTGAGCTTAAATCAATTGTGCGTTTAGAAAATTGGATGGAGCAAAAAAAAAAGTGCATAGATGTTGTGTGACTAATGTTATTGTTGTGTAAGGGGATCTAGAGGAGGTCATGTGCAGAGGAGGTGGACAATGTAGACCTACTACACCAATGAGAGGAAAATGGGTGGTAAATAATTCTTGAAAATAGCAACAAGAAATGATAAAAATAGAATCTAGAAATTACAGTTTAATTTGTCCTTGAATTAAACTGAGTGTTGAAATCGAATTTTATTCTCATAGCAACTTGTAATAGTTAACTAGAGTGAGTTGACTTAGTTAACTTAGGAATTTCGAGCTGGAAGTCTTTATGAAGTCATGTATATGTTCTCCCTATATTAGATGGGTTCAGGATGAGTTAAGTATGAGTTTTAATTAGTTAATTCAGTTTATTGAGTTAAGTCTAGTTAAATTAGTTCCAAACTGTTTGAGAAACTAATAGTGAGTTAACAGTCATTTGGTGCACTAATGCATTAACTAGTGCAACTCCAATGAACTGAAGATTACCTCATCAGAAACTCATGCGTGTCAATTCTGAGAATGACCCAGTTGAGACTAGAGTGCAGGGACTATGTACTATTTGTTGTATAATTTTTTGAATTGTACAGATAGTGCATGCAATCAAGAACTGAACCTACAAGGGATTACACAGTTTTGGATGCACTAATTTCCCTTTAAGATGGGCTAATCAACCTGTTGAGGCCTCGAAAATCGCTGCAACAACATTGGGGGATAACCACCCAGTCCGGACCTTAGTACAGCTCCTTTTCCGTTTGGGATGGATGGGTGATGAATAGTTTGCTTTGGTGATAGGCGACTAGCTTATTCTATTGACAAAAATAGGGAAACTAATACTAATCCCGGGAACAACTTATTCATTTGGAATGCAGCGTTAAATAATCTTTATCTATCTAACAGGAATTTAGATGACTCTGTAAAATAAATAAGAGATATTCAATCATTCAAAGATTACTTCATATGAATAGTCACAATGAAGCGATAAATACAAATTACTGCATTCACTGATTATATCATCGATACATATATACGATTGAAGGAGAAGCATGCGATAGAAAACCAATAGTGGAATGCATAAAGGATGCTACAAAAAGCACACACATATATATAAGCGATAATAGCAAGAGTGATTTAAACAACAATTCATATAACAGGAATGAGTACAGACACAGATAATAGTACCATGTGAGCTGCCGATCAATCCCAAATATCAATCGCTATTCAAAATTCCTTCTTCAACACATAAATGCTTTTAAACAATGACAGTAGTGCACATTTACATAAAAAACTTCCTCATTAAATTCAGAATAATTGGTCCAGTTTCATAAAAGAATATCCCTGAAGTACAATAGTGCAACTTTAGGGTTTAAGTCATATACAAAACTTTACGACCCTTTCTAAATGCATGAAAGGGTCTATAAAATACTACTAAGCTAAAAAAATCTATTAAACAAAATCCTACTAAATTGGCATCAGTAAATGCGATCTATTTTCTGGGGCGATTTGGCAGTCGGTGATGTGAATCATGACTCAGGTTGTTTGCCTTTAAACCTGAGCTGGCTTATCGCAAGCATCGACTCCACTTCTGGTGGTCTATTGAGGCGCAAGCTGAATTGGGCAGCGAAGGTGGCATCCTGAATGTCGGGTATAATATACCCGACAACATCTGTGAGGCACTTTAAGGCGGCTCTTTGGCTGTATGGCTTCACTAAGAAGAACCAATAAGCATCCCATGTTAAACTGTTGATTCCAGCGATTAATCTTCCGTTTTTCTCCAGCTCCGGGTAGCATGAATGCTCCAACATCTTTTTCGCTATTAATTGACCTGGAGTACATTGGGAAATCATATTAGACAAATAAAGCGTATTATTTACTAATTCAACCAAATTTCCAGTGGTTGCTTTGCATCTGAAAATCGCTCTTTTTGCCTTCATTAGCTGTGATTTCCATTCTGTGAATAATATTTCTTTGTTCGATTCCAGAATTCTCGGTAGATTAGTCGCCTGGCCTTGATCGGAATCCTGCCATTCTATAAAATTTGTCGGTGTTTCTTCGGCCTGATCCAAATCGGTCCTTCCTTTTTCTACTTTTTCGCTTATGGATGCTACTAACTCGCACAATGGTTCTGCTTGTGTAATTTGCTAACATAGGAGCTTAACCTGATTAATCAATGCCTTATTTAACTGAAGCACTTCTGCTTTGAACTCATCTACCTGAGGGAGCTTTTTCATTTGCTCAATTTGATTGGATAATTGAGCGATTTGCTCATCTTTAGCTTTCATTGTTCCCTCAATCGATATTCTTAATTGCTCCAATGCTGTTGATAGTTCCTTTTATCTTTGGATTGCGCCCTCATCAATCCTTTGTTTCTCCTCTGGTAATTGCTTAGTTAGCTGATGATTGTATTGCTGCTGCGCTAGCAATTCCTACTCCGCCTGCTCTGCCTTCTGCTGAACTTCCAATAATTTTGCCTGTAGTGAAGAGATGTCTTGATCCTTCGCTTTCAATAAACTGCTCACCTCCGATGCTTTATCAATGGTCGCCGCCGAATATGCTCCAGCATATTGTGATAGCTTGGTTAAGTCATCGGAGGGGTCGAATTCCTCTTTCCACACAACATTTCCCGTCATTGTTAATTCATGGAATAGAGAAGGTTGATCAGCTCTTCTAGTTTTCCTCTATTGCTTTACAACAGCTTTATGCTTAGGTCTATAAAATACATCTAAAGGGGGAATCTCTTCATTTTGCAAAATGATTTCGCCTGATGGATCTTTAGGAATTATCTATGTTTCTTTTGATTTGGGTAGGTCGCTGGTTTCGCCCGAAACCGATTTCGATGTCGCTTCCTGCGTGTTGCCTTCTTTAGAAACCTCATCATCTCTTGAGCACTCTAGGTTGCCTATAATTGAATTGAATTGCTGCCATTGCTAGAGAAAATTCGGATCAACTAGTGTATCATCATCAATTTTAGAGCTGCTCTCTTCTTGGGCTTTCGCCTGGGTTTCTTCTTGTCCATACACATTTTCCTAGGTCTCTTCTTGCCTCTGATTATGCACTTCCTCCTGCTACTTTGATGTAGTAGGAGGTGGCGTATTACTGCGTTGCTCAGGCTCGCTTGATTTTGTCATCATTGGACTAGTTGCTAACAGGTCTAGAGGCAGAGTTTGCAACCTTTGTTCTCTAATTCTGTTAAATTCGACTAGCCCTTCATCGTTGTACACATTTCTGGCAAGTGACTTAAATTGATACAACGATTCAACCGATGCAAACAAATCCTTGAATCTGTCTTCTTTGTGCTCGACCTTGGCCAATTTGGCCTGGTCGAGCGCGTTGTAAGCGATTTTCCTTGGATCATACTGCCTGCTTGGCAGAGTAGCTAGAGTGAGCAAATTTATTTTCCTAGCTTACTTCTCTGCATGTTTGATATCATGCAGGGTATAAATTCCAATTTGTAAGGGAAAAGAGGGCCAAACATGTTTTTTCACTTTTTTCAGGGTCTGAGTAACCCCATCAGCATTGATTTGATAAGCTACTTCCCTGGCAAGTAACTTATCGGGGATGTAAAGTGGGAGCACATGCGGCCTGGCCTGACTGTCGAAAACTCTGATGTAGGTGAATTTCTCCTCCCCAAACCAACTTGCTACTACGGTCAAATCTACCCCTGCTTGCTCAGAAATCTTCGGGGCAGGCTTATCAAAAATGGAGTAATGAATTAGAAACATAAAACCGTTGCAGATTTGATAAAGATGGTGTTTATAATTGGTCTTCCACAACTTTTGATGATATATGTGAATGGGTGTGGGGTCTTGCGACATCCACCTCCATCCAAATACAAGAAAATCAGAATTAAAACATAATACATCCATCACATAGGCGCTGTAATAAAATGGTGGAATGAACCTCTCTGTTACGCGAGAGTTAAACCTGAAATTGAGAATGGCTTTGGCTAACTTGTCGGATAATATAACCGCCCAATCCATAATTTCACCACTACATGCCGCCTCCATTAAGGGAACCATTTCTATGGTAAAATTGGCGGATTCATGCAATCCCCATAGCTTACACAACATAATTCCAGCATAGCAGTAAGGAGAACATAGGGAGTCGACTGAGTACTTACCCGAGGATTCATGCTTGTGCTTTGCTAGATTTTGTCTCCAGCCTCGAATTGGTTCAGACTCAATCTCGTTCTCTGCTCGAAATTTCTCCAGGAATGCTGCGTTATATTTTTTCTCTTCTGCCGGTAGATGATACATTTGCCTTAGATCTTCGGCTCGAAAAGAACTGAAAATCCTCATGTCCGTAGTGCTAAACAATCTGTTGGTAATTGGGAGCTCTTGGATTGCCCACCTTACCACATCCGTATATGGGAGAATTTTCTCCCGGGCCGCTATTCTGTGCAGAAAGGAGTTGGCCAACTCTTTTAAATTGGCCTCAGATTTGCTGGTACTATTGCATGAGATTTCTATCCCGGTCACCTTTGTCTCTTCGGCTTCAATCAAATTATATGTTCCTTGCCAAGTGGTCCTGGTAAGTCCTAAGCAAGTCGTATCTGATATAAGCCTTTTTTTCTTACCGCTTGAATCAACAACAGCTTGCCCTGCGGCTAGCAAAGCAGTAGGCATTGTAGTCTTCTTGGACTTCTTTCCCATCCCACTTAATTCTGTCTCTGTTGAAGAATCCTGCACAGAGCGAAAGATAGGCATAACACAGGCAACAATAACATGAATTTAACAGAATGAAGTATATATATCTGGATGCATTCATAGCGATCAATTGACTTAAGGTGGCCTTGGGATCAAATCCGTGGATAGATCGCAAGCTTGTTGTTATCATTAAATGGTCGTTACGACCTGTCAATCTCATTAATACCAGTCGTTTCGGTTAATGGCCGAATGATTTATTTGAAGCATGCCTTGGGCGATTTGGCGGTTTGAACGCGGATGAGCGGCTTTTCAAAGGATATTGCCTTAATTACAAATAAATCATATTAAACTGCCTTTATGACTTTTACTTTGAAAACTGTGCTTTTTACCCTTTTCGCAATCGGTCATTGGGGAAATCCTAAGTTATTGCTTTGGTTTCGTTTGGAATCCCCGATCGCCGATAGTGATATCACATTGCGTCGGGAATAGCGAGTAGGGCCATTTAGAATGAGGGCATGGTGAGTCGCCGATCGCCAATAGCGATATCGCATCGCATCGGGCGAGGGGGAGCTTATTTTCACTTTAAGTATTATCGCCGATTGCCGATTGCCGATTTCGCATCGCATCAGAGCAAGGGTTGTTAAATGTGTTACTTTATGCTTTGCCGATATCCGATAGCCTTTTCGCATCGGCGAAAATCAAGATGTCCCTTAAGTTGTGCTCTCTTTGTCATTGCGATATGCGATCTTGTGATCGATTTATCGCAATGATAAAGATAAATCGTTTTACGTTGGGGTTTTTTTATTGGTTTTATTGAAAAGGCCTTTTAATAATGTTTTCTTTTATTCCGGCCTTTTTGAAATAGAACTTTAAATTGATACCAATTTAAAACAAAAATTAAAAGGGACCCATTTCACATTATATTTTTGGAATAGTAATGATATGAAATGGGGGGTTGTTGTATGGCACAACACAACCATAGGAATTGCGCAAGAAAATAGGGACTTGGAGAGCTAGAGAATTGACTAAGTGTTGGCCAAGAGTTTGCTTGAGTTGGAGATTGACTTTACTAAGTGTTGGGATTGTTCTTGTGAGAACAAGCATTGTATTATCATCTTGGATTTCCAATTAATGCAATACAGATAGTGGGGCTTTGAGTTGTGGCTTTCCCCAGATATTTATTGTGTTATGTTCCATTGATATTCTTCCTCTTGTCGATTATTTTTTTCTTGATCTTTATGTGCTTCCACTGTAAAGAGTAGAAGTATATTCTTGTATCTTGTTTTAGTAGATTGCATGAGCTTATGAATCTAAAGGATTTTATAGATGGTATTGGAGTTGAGAATAGTATACTAGAGGAGATTTTGAAGTTTTGAGTTTTGTGTTACATGTTAAATTCGATATTGCAATACATACTTCAAGATCGACAGATGGCGTTCTACGGTTTGTGACTCATGTATGTCTTGGATGGAAACTTGAATTATATAGCCTGGAAGGATAGGATGTAGACCATGTTGGTGGACAATGGTTTGAAGGAATTCATTGATCAGGACATTCCTAAGCCACCAAGATCAAATTCTTAGAATCTAGCTAAATGGAAGAAGTGTGTGGCAAGGGCGAGGCAGATAATCGTTAAAGGAGTTCAAGACCACATTGTCTCGAGTCTCCATGGGAAGGAAACTCCACATGCTATGTGGAAAGCATTGAAGGACCTTATCTAGAATAGCAGTGACCAAAATAAGTTGGCAATGAAAGATAAACTTCGAAAAATCAAGATGGAGGTGGGCGACTCAATTGCAAATTACCTGACAAAGTTCACTCAATGTCGTGATGACCTTGGAAGTGTTGGAATCATTGTTTTCGAGGATGATATGGTGAGTCGTGCTCTTCTTGGAACTCCCAAAGAGTTGGCATAGTTATCATAACTCTATCAATGGTTGGGAGAAGTTTCCAAATTGGGAACAATTGTGGTCGAATTTGATGTAGGAGGAGATTAGGAGGAATACTAGAGATGGGACCTCTTCCAAGGAGGTGGAAGAGGATTTTGCCTTAGCGAGTAAGGCAAAGAAGGCCAAGGGAAAGAAGTCCCAAGGAGATAAGGGTGAAAAGAAGATGGACTTGATGAAATTCAAGTGTTTTCACTGTCAAGAGCATGGGCATTATGCTAAGAAATGCCCATAGAAGAAAGAAAGCAAGAAGGAGCTGATAGTAGCAGCAGTAGGTGAAGCTCTAGCTTCACAATTTGAACTTGATTTCTCTCATTTCATGCATGGTCAACACTACTATGGGAGGCATGTGGTATCTTGACAGTGGTGCTTCATTCCATATGATGGGGAATAGAGATCTCTTTAGTGATTTTGAGGAGAAAGACCTCAAGTAGAGCATAGAGTTTGGAGATGACGACAGGTATAGAGCTATTAAGATCAGTACGGTTACCTTTGAGTTTGGATCCCCTCTTAGGATCACAGATGTGATGTATGTTCAAGGACTAAAGAAGAATCTTGTTTCAATCATGGTATTGGAAGACCATGGCTATGATGTGGTTTTTAGTAAGTGTTATCGGGAAATCTAGTATCCACTCAGAGCTGCTAGTCCCACTAAGACTGGTAGCTATCTTAGAAACAAACAAACTAAAACTACTTTCGCTTTCCTTTATGAGAAGTAGATAAGAGGGGAACAAAGGACACCAACCTCAATCTTGCGCTTGGTTCCTTGCTTGGTTCCTCTCCCTTCTGATAGATCCTCGCCCCTCCTTCTTCGTCTACCCAGATTCAAAGAGCACCTGTGGAATCAAAGCAGCATAATATTATCGAAGAACGGGGATCTACAATCATAAACAATACAGGACCAGATATGTATTGACCACACAAATGTGTATGTCATCAAACATACAAGAATGTGGAGGAAAACTTGAATAGCTTTATTAATATCAAGAATAGCAAAGAGGACTACAACCAATTGTTCTGACCCAGCGTCATCCTCTCAGCATGAAAGCCCTTCTTCACCTCATGAAAAGCTTAGATCACCCAACACTATGATATTTCACTAGGAAACCAACAACACTTCCTTACAAGATACAAGATTCCAGCCCCTGGATCTCTGTGATGAGGGATCCATATATAGATGATTGTAGGGGGGTGAGTCAGCTTCTGGGATTTTGATTATTGTCCTCTCTCTGATATTTCTTGATTCCACTTGGAGATTGATGATCTCTTACTCATCCTTGGGTGAATTCAGAGAGGCAAGTGTCACAAGAGAAGTTTCTGGAAGATTCCATGATTATCCCCCTTGCAAACTGTCTCTGCCATTTGTCTACTCTGGCCCATCGAACCCTACAGAAGGGCTTTCCAGTATGCATTGCACTTTTTATACTGATCGGGTGAGATGCATCGCACCCTCTACACTGGGCAGTCTGTATGGTTCAGTTTTGACCAGTTCTCAGCAGTTTTCTGTGGAGAACTTCTGGGATATGATGTAATCAGCTGACCTTGTTCCTTTATGGCATGAAGCAACACTTTTAGGGACTTAGAAGCCCTTGGTTTATGGACATATATGATTGGGGTTGCAGTGCCCAAAAATGCCTATAACAATTTCCCATAAAGCATGAGGTTGTTAATCTTTTGATGTCGGGTGAAATGCTTTATCATGAGGATCCGAAGTTTTTTCGAGCTAGAAGGCGACCTGTAATAAGATACAATACAATACATTATCTTCATAATATTTTTCATGATCTAGATGAGGTAGGCATTCCCATGCTCAGCTTTATAAATTCATTTTCATGTACATAGGACAGACAACCATCTATGTAGCAGACTGATGATTCAGACGGAGTCATCATCCTTTGATTCGGATGATCATATGTTTGGAAATGATGTATATTTGATGTCTTTATATTCTTGAATATATCGTAGCCTGGATGGATGAAACTAGATCCAAGCTCTTCAAACTCGTTCAATCTTCACTTGGAGTACAAGTCGATCCATGTGAAAGATGTTCTGGAGTCGAACATGGAAAGACATCGCCTGATTACCAGCCAATGATGTAAGTTGTTAACAGGTGCGAGAGGAATCACCGATAATGATGATGACCCTCAAGGTACTACAGTACAATTCGCGTGGTGTGAAAATGGGACTTGGTGTCGAACACCACGCAAAATCTCTTGGTCAAAGGGCATTGATGTAAACCTGTCGGCGGAAGTGAGAAACTTGTCATTGAAGCATGCAAGCTTCAATGTTCCTAGGTTGACTTCTTGGATAATGAGCTGACATTGACAAGAAGCGACTTGTCATAGGAGGGCCTTAATGAATGCCACATCTATGACACGGAATGGAGAAAATTATTTTGGAGGTGAAAATGATCTGATGATACAAGGTTTAGGGTGGCGGTCATGAAAGAATGGAGCATAAATGTATTGCAGTGGATGAGACACTGGTGAATTTTCTGAGAGACTTGTCTTGAACATACTGGAAACACTGAAATGGATTGGTAGCATTAACCCCAAATATGGATGGTATGATGGACCAATGGTGATATGACCGGTGAACAGAATAACCCAACCCGACTCGGACGTGGAGTGAAAGTGTCATGTTCAAGAGCGACTTGCTACTAATAAAGTTTCTTCAAGTTGTTGTTCCCAATTTTCCCCAGTCATTGCTGACCAGTACCTCTTTATTTTTATCATGCTTGAGGAGGATAACATATGCTTGTTCTATAATCCGCCCTTCGGGTGAACCTGTCGCTATGTTTTAACGAACCTAGCGACAGTGAAACTATTTCTCGTCCATTTGGACAAGTTTGTCGCTATTGATTTTAACGAGTTTAACGACAATGATAACTCGATCCTTTTTCAATTTTAGAGAGTCTGAAAAGGGACAGAAAGGAAACTCCAATAATCCTTTTTCGTCATATAATCCCTTAAGTCTGAAAAATTATAAAATAATACGAAAGGGATGAATTTTCGATAGTTTTAACGAGCCGAACAAGACAAGCGCTTGATATTTTTGTGTAATAATCCCTCAGGTCCAAAAATATTAAAATCCGGAGGAGGGATAGCACTCACAGTGGCTTTAACAAGCTGGAGAGGCCCATCGCTCGAAAATCTTTTCATATTTTACGAGTCAGGTGAAAAGAGCTTAAAGGAGACTCGTGTTTTGAGGAACGAGTGATAATTTTGGGTAGCAGTTGATTCCAGATAAGGTTTGGAATTTTCCAATCACGAGAGTGTCACAAGGATGGCTAACAAGATCACTCGTCGCAGATGTTCCTCAAAAGGGTAAACAATCAAATGGAGGCATATGATCGGCTAAAACATAGTGGAGGTGATGATGGGAACACGACCAAGGCTCAAAAGCTAATGATAATGCATTCACAATGGTTATTTACCATAGATCGGATCATTTTTTAATGAGCTTAAACTCTAGGGGAAACATTTGCTCATTTCTTGGGTTTAATTTTTAACAAGCTTGAACTTCACATAAAAACTGCTCATGGCGGGTTTATTTTTTAACGAGCTTGAACCCTACAGTAACACTGCTCATGGCGAGTTTATTTTTAATGAGCTTGAACCCTACGGTAACATTGCTCATGATAATTTTGCATGCCCCTAGCATAATAACGCAAATCAAGGTGCATGCCCCCCAAACTTCATTGCATTCAACACTGTGGTTGGAATGAAGGTTTACCTTCGAGATCTTTGAAAGACTCGACTTGGATTTTACGAGATTGTAATCAAAGACTCAATTTGGAAATGGAGTTGGTTCATTTTTTAATGAGGTTGACACAGTAAAAGAATCATCCTCATTACTCCTTGTTTCATTTTTTAACGAGGTCAACACTAGATAAGAATTGTCCTCAGAATCCACCATATTTACAGTATCTGATAGAAAATCAAAAACTGAAGCATGATTAAGGTCGCTCGAATAATCTTCTTGGTAATCTGGAAGATGGGAAAGATGGTGATAATCTTCCCATGGTGCCCCATCAATCATCATTGACTGAACAATTCCTTTTTCTGTAGAATGTACATGCGACAAAGGATCTGAAGGGGCACCATATTCCTTAGACCTATCTATCCAAACGCTCGATGAGTGTTGATTTGAGTTTGCCCCCCAAGCCAAGAAAATTTATTGCTACAATATTTCTATTAGGGAAATGATCCATGCTGACAAAATGTTCAAGAATCTTCTGAATCTAGAAGATATCATGTTGCAGCTTCCCACCGTGGCTACTTCTGCCAGATTGTTTGGAGGTGGTAGGGAAAAAGTACCCATCAATGTAGGGTCTTATAGTGGGCCTCCTCCGATATTTTGAAGCGACTGAGAGCTTCCGTGGATCATCGGAATGCTTCCCGTAACTTGTGAACTGTTGGGGAAAAATTTTTGTTGGTCAACAATTGTAATTCCTCCTTGGAAAGGAAATGCAATCTTTCTGAAGTATGTTGACAGAACTACAGCCATAGCATATATCCAGGGCCTTCCCAATAGGATGTTGTAATCGAGGTTTCTGTCAATAACTTCAACATCAATTTCTATTGTCTTTCCCCCCAGTTCGACTTGCAAGTTACTTAATATCCCATATGGGGTGTATGTTTGTCCATCAAATGCTTTTAATGTCATCGATGATCTCGACAAGGGTGGAGATCCTGAAGTTTTCCAACAACTCATCGACATAATACGCAGATACCCCCTCATCAATAATTTTTCGATGAAGAGTTTTGATGAGGGCTTTAACTTGAATAAGGAAAGCTAGTTGAGTTGGTAACTAAGGGTCATATCCCTTGTGATTAAAGGACACAAGATTGGAATCCTTTGGGTCAATCCCACCTGTCGCTGATAATAAAGCTTGCTTTTGGGAGGGGCAATTTTCCAGTACCTCAAGTGTCGACATAGCGGACCACGATTAGGCCAGATTCTCTACGATATTATAATGTTGTGCCACTCTGGCATGAGGATTAAACATCGATTTGTGTACTACTCCCTTTGGTGGCTTTATCGTTAGCTCAGGAATGATGGGTGGCACAAATTCGGTCAAAGTTGTTGTCGAACTACTAGGTTGATCATTAGCCTTGTTGTTCGACAGCTATGGATTCTCGTAATCTTTATTCCTTGTCGATATCAAAGCATCATTTTGGTGCTTCGAAACGGATAGCATAAGTGTTTGGGATCGGGAAGCATTGTCTCTAGCAACCAGATTGGTTCCCGGGTTTGGAAACGGATTGATCAATACCATTGAGATTTTTAAACTCTTAAAGAGTTTCTTAACTTCAGCTTTATGTGGACAATCTCTCATCTGATGATCCTCATCACATATCTGACAACCCCAAGGGGGTTTCCTTTGCCAAGAAGGGTTTGCAGAAGATTTTTTAGGAGACAACTCCTCCTGCTTCTTCTTTTTCCTTTTCTTTTTCTTCTTGCCTCCTAGTTTCTTTGGCTCTTTGCCTTTGTCAGTTGACACAACATTCACCTCCAAGGTGAGAAGTTCTTCATTTGCATTTTGACCAGAAAGCTTATGGGCTTTCTTGTTTGTAGCCTTTGTTGATTTTGTACTTGTCGTACCTATCACGCCATCACTGGCATGAGAGTCTTTGTTTAATTTAGGAGGGGGAAGAACAGAAAATTATGATCTAGGAGCATCAGGGATTTTATCGTAGAGCATGCCAGACTGTGTATAGATCAGGTCTAGATAATGTGCACAAGCAATAACTTCTTCTTCAGTGATGACTCGTCCCTTTGCCACATCTTCTGTAATAGAAGGTAACAATGACTTAATAAACCATTCAGCCAACAACTAATCAGGAACATATGTTTTTACCATTATACGATGACATCGCCACTCATGAATATGATCGGATATGTGAGTGGTCATCGTTTGTTTGAAATTGGTAAGAAGCTCTGTTCTCGTTTCGTACCTTATGGGTAACTGAAAATGGGTTAAAAAGGTTGTGGCTAGGGTACTGAAGTTATCAAACAAAACTCTAGGCAATTTGATATACCATTTTGTTGTTGGACCAGTTAACGTCCGCTGAAAAAGGCGAAGCCTGATTGAATCATCGTTGAGAGTGTTTGATGAACACCACAGATGAAAGGTCATCACATGATTCGATGGGTCTTCACTCGGATTTCCATTAAATTTAGGAATATCTGATGGAAGTTTATGAGGAATTTCTAGCCACCAAGGGGTGTAAGCAATTGGATCGTTCATTAGTCGATTCAGATTCGGTAACTCTAAAGTCGCCATGAAACGCAATTGTTGATTCAGGCTCGGCAAAGCATACACAGGATAAGATGGAATTTCCTGAGCAGTTGGCCTTTGCATACCAGCATAATGCATTTGATGCTGGTAACTTTGGTAAGGTTGATAGGCATCATCATTATGATATGATTGATGTTGACCATTTTGAATGTACGGCTACCCATTACTTGCAAAGACTCATTGCTCAAATCCTTGGAAGCTTGTTGGAATTGCAGTTGTTGGTATTGTACCATCCATGGTTGTGAAGCCAAGAGTTGTTGCCTAGTACTAACTGTTTGATCAAGATGGGGGGTAATGGTCCCCATTTCAACTTGGGTCATTCCACTAGTCGGTAATTGTGGTTGTGTCACAGGGACAAGAGGTTGTTGTATTACGACCTGAGAAACCTGAGGTTGGCATACAATAGGAAATGCTTGTACTTGCGACACCATCACGATAGTCGGTGTAGTGGGGATAGTTGACACAGGTAAACTTTGTTGCATCGAATATACAACTCTTGGTTGTTGAGGCAGTATCGGTACCCAGCCGCTAGATTTAATTCCAACATAACCTGAATTCTGTTGTGAACTCTCATATGGCTACTCTCCTGGAGGAGACAATGAAAGAGTATACTGCCCTCCATACGGTGGTAACCTAGTGCTCAAAAGAATGACTTGCCTTTGGGGACCGGATTTCCCAAATTGACACTGTGAAGGATCAATTTGTTGAGACTCAACATAAGAGATTCCAGATATTATTCCAGACGAACAAACTAGAATAGTCCATACTGTCGAAACTTCCCCTGGGTGGACTTCAAGCAGTTCCCTTTTAATAACCTGCATACACACACAGACACACATCAAAGAACACCTGCATAGATACTATAATAAAACATGTTCATTATGAAGATCAAGGAGCTCATAAAATAAACCATTAGAAACAGTTCATTGAGAAAAACAAACTTGATTGTATTAACTTTATGAATAAAAGAACCTTACAACCTTTTCCTTGATGTTGCACAAGCTCTTTCAAGGGTCCAACAGGAATCTCCTCTACTTTAACAAGCCTCACTCACTTCCCAAATGAAATGAAATGTATGTGATCTCTCCTCTCACAAGCTCAAAAAGGAAGTCTAATTTCCAGCAGCATTTACCCTCAAGAATCTTCAGCTTTCAACCTCTCCTACAGCCAGCCCAATGCCTGAATTTATAGTGCAAATGGAGGAGGTTGTAGGTCCACCATTGAAGGGATAAGTTCCTCCTTAAATGGGATAAGCACCTTATATCATGGAGTTAGCTCCCTTAGTTATGGAATGGATGAACCAAGGTGGAGCGGACTTGCCAGCGTAATATTCCTTCTAGAAGCATCTAGAAGTGACCCAAGGTGAGTTTTTAAGAGCAAACTCACGCCTTTTTAACTTTTACAGGGGTTCACACCCATCACTTAACAGACAGAGCGGTCAAGTTCACAGGGGACATGACCATTGGGTGTGGTACCACAGGCAATGTTAGGAGAAAGTGCGAAACCAGGATTTGAGATATTTTTAAGGTATTTCTCCCATTTTCAAGGATTGACATGAAGAGCTGAGGCTTAAGACTTGCAAAGGAGGTATGTATGAGTGGTGATGGACTCACACAAACTATAGAAAGTCATGGTGACAATTTTTTGTGTAACAGGTGTGTCACTACCCAATGGACTGATCTATCGATGCTCTGTTTTGGAGAACAATGAGATCAAGAGGCAAAACTAGGAACTATTACAGAAAGGGCACATCAGGCCAAGCTCATCACCCTGTGGGAGCCCTATTGTATTGGTACAAAAGAAGGACCAAACCTGGAGACTTTGTATTGATTGTCGGGCATTGAACAAGATCATTGTCTAGAATAGGTACCCAATCCCACAAATTGATGGCCTTTCGGGCCAGATCAACGGGGCCAAATATTTCAACAAGATTGACTTAAAGTCTCGTTATCATTAGTTGCCTATCAAACCCTCCGATGTTTGGAAGACTACCTTCAAATCCAAGGAGGGCCTTTTCGATTGGTTAGTCATGCCTTTCGGGTTGACGAATTCCCCCACATCCTTAATGATATTGATGGAAGAGATATTGTGCCCCATCACCAATGCATTCGTGGGGTGTATTTAGATCACATCTTGATCTTCATCCAGAGTTGAGAAGAGCACCTCCACCACATTCGACAGGTCCTTCAAACCCTGCGACAAAACAAGCTGTGTGCCAATTTGGAGAAATGCACTTTTGGCATGACCCAATTTCAATATTTGGGGTACATCATTGATGAGAAAGGTGTACATGTGGAACCAGATAAGATAAAAGTCATTCAGTATTGGCTAGCCCCAACCACTCTAACAGAGCTCCATATCTTTCTGGGTCTTGCCAATTTTTACCGTAGGTTCGTGTTGGGGTTCTCTCATATCACCTGGCCTTTAAGTCAAATCACCAAGGGCAGAGTGAAAGTAATTTTTTTTTGGTCTGAAACCCAATAGAAGGCATTTACTGAGTTGAAACATCATCTATTTTTTGCACCAATGTTAACATTACCAGACTTGCAACAACCATTTGAGATTGAGATAGATGCCTCTGACTATGCCATTGGTGCAGTTCTTACTCAGTAGGAGCATCCAGTGGATTACCACAGTGAGACACTTTCAGACACAGTCCAAAAGTATCCTACTTACGACAAATAAATGTATTCCATTGTGTAGGCCTGCCACAATGGAAGCATTACATTATTTGGAATGAAATGATCATCCACACAAAGTATTGACCCTTGAAGTTCATAAAGACACAAGGGAAGTTGCAGAATAATCGCCATCAGAAATGGTCCACATACTTGAAAAAATTCCATTTGAACATTAAGTACAAGAGTGGAACCACAAATAATGTTGCAGACTGCCTCGGCCGGCCGCCAGTCATGACGCTAATCACTGTGCTCGACTCCTATGGGCACGAGACTTTGTGGTGGCCGCGACTTTACAAGAGCGATTCAGAATTTAGCAACACATACCAGACACTCCTAGAAGGTAAGAAAGTTCCAAATTTTCATCTACAGGATGCACTGTTATGCCACCTGGGACACATCTTTGTTCCTTCAAGTGAGTGTGCAAAGATGATTTGAGAGGTACACTACAGTCGGGTCGCTATACATTTAGGAGTAGAGAAAACAATGGAAGTACTGCAGAAGTATTTTTGTTGGCCGAAACTTCTTCAAGATGTTGGGAAGTACATTAGATCCTGCACCACCTACGCCATTTCCAAACCAACCATCAAAAAGCAAGGCATATATACTCCTCTACCTACTCCTATTCAACCTTGGGAATCCATATCCATGGATTACATGTCGATACTTCCTTCTAGTAAGCATGACATCGACTACATTTTCGTGGTAGTCGACAGATTCTCTAAGATGGCCATCATGGCAGCCTAAAAGAAGAGTATCACAGCAAAGGCCACTGCTAAGCTCTTCTTTGAGCGAGTGTGGGTACACTCTGGGATCCAATAGTCCATTATCTCATATCAGGATAGTATATTCCTAACTGCATTTTGGTCAAGTCTCTAGTCGATGTTCAATACCAAAATTACTAAGTCCACGATGTTCCACCCCCAAACTAATGGCGAAACACAGGTCATCAACAAGATGCTCATACACATTCTGCGCATGTACAACTCCAAGCATCCATGCACATGGGACGAAATCCTCCCCTATGTCAAACACAACTATAACATATCTCTTCGTAGCTCAATGGGCCATAACCCCTTTCAGGTAGGGCTAGGATTTTAGCCATTATGTCCCATTGATGTAGCCATACCATTTGCAGTTACTTAGGAAGATTCAACTCACTTCTAGTTCGAAGAAAATAAGGCTAACAAATTCATTGAGCCCATTCAACACATCTGCACGTAGTTCCATGATAGATTGGACAAAGCCAATGCTAAGTACAAGCAGCCCCATGATCAACATCGAGTTGTGCACAAGTTCCAGGTGGGCAACATGTTACATTTGCAGAAGGAGCATGTCGCTAGACCCCACCACAAGCTTCACACACTCCGATAAGGGCCATTCACCATCACCAAGGCTATAGGGGTCAATGCTTTCAAGATCAACACCCCACCGTTCCTTGGTATGCACCTATTGTTCAATGTAGACTGTCTTCGACCATACTTTCCACCATTACTGAATGCACCCAACATTGCAGAACAACTAACATAAAGAGAGTTAAACCCAGACTACATGGAATAAGCCACAATTGATCAAATCATGGAGACATAGATAAAAAACACTCATCAACAAAGGATCAAAGTAGACAAACTCCTTCACCAGGGACCAGGTTCAACAAACAATTTCCTCACCTCATGGAGGCTTTACACGTAATGGGGACCATTACTTCCTAAGGAGGGAGGATAGATCCAGGTGGATTTACTATTTTTAGCATATTTTTGGGTCCTAAACTTTCGAAGGAGTTTCGACCCGCTAAACAATATTTTTTTGATGTTCGTTGCAAGCCCACAGCCATAGGTAGGGGCTTGCTACAAATCATGTAGTACTTGAAGAAACCTTTAAAAAAGGTATCTTACATGCCAACGGAGATAATATGACCAAGTTATGAAACCAAGAAGTTGGCTTCCCAAATAACCTCAACGGGGCCCACAAACTCTTGGCATTCCATCACTTGGGGTTGGGGTTTTGGTTGTTTAGGGTTTTCCCTTATTGTTCAATAATAAAAAGGCCCTTGAGCATCATTGTAACACAGTTCAAAGGCATGTAGCTGTAACATCTCTTCTCGGAGATAAGCTACCATCGCCCGAGCTAGTTTATTTCCATTATGTTTGTAAGCATATTTAAATATTATGATATTAATGAAATGAAGTGTTATTTCTGTTGAATCTCTATATTTATGGTTATATCTGTAATTTTCTTATTTCATGTTTAAGTTCAAATCAATGGTATTATAGTTGTCTTCTCTTTCTCTATTTTTCTTTGCATGTCCCCATCGAGGTCAGGGTATAAGGAGTTAGGGATGTTGAACCTTTGGAAGACTAGCCTTGCAAACCCCGACAACCTCCCATGGAGGAAAAAAAATAAAGACGAGTGGGCAGGAGATATTTCCAAAATACTACTCGAGGAATCCCTTGAGTGACAGAGGAACATGCTGATGGATAACTTTACCTAGATCCCTTAACAACTACCCACATGTAATGCATCTTCATCCAACATCCACTTTGGTGGCCCCACTCCTTTTAAGGTAGAAGTTAACTTCGATATTCCCATATTTGAGGGCCATATAGATGCAGACGTTGTAGATAAATGGTTAAATCTATAAGGATATTTTTTTAGTTCATGAATTTTCCAATCGAAAAAAAAATATTACTTTTTCACTTCTCAAAGTTGTCCCACACATCAAGGACTAGTGGGATACCTACTGTGAATAAAAGGACGAGAGAGAATCCTCATTGTTTCCAGCCGCACCCACTTGGGATTATTTCTGAGACATCATAAAGGAAAAATATTACCCTGTCAGGAGCTATGAAGATAAATACATCAGGTGGACCACATTACAACATGGAAGGGACCAAGATGTGTTGGAGTTCACAAATGATTTCCATACTCTTCGTACGAAGTTGGGTACGAAGGATTCTGAGCAGAATTCGATACTCAAGTACCACAACTGTCTACACAAGTACATCTAGGATGATATGGAGTTCTTGGACATCTCCTTTCTTGGAACAACATACTGATACGCTGTCAAGACTGAACAAAAATTTAAATAGAAGAAGAGAGACTTTGGATCTGCAAATCCGAAGCAAGAAAAATGTGCCCCCAAACCATAAAGAAAAGGACAAATCCAAGACAGGGTGACCGAGGAAAAATCATTGAAGCCGCAAAAAAAGGACAACACCACGAAGACAAAGAAGGACATGGGAAAATGGTGTGAGTTCCATAAGAGCTCCACTCACAACCCAAGTGAGTACTGAGCCAAGCAATCACCGGTGGCCGAGTTGAAGGTTTCCAAATTAGATGCATGTTCTAACTCTGAGTCAGCACCTGACAAGGGGAATGACATAAGGAAGTAGATCATTGACACAAACCCCAGTGCCACCATGACCACTACCAAGGTCCAGAAGAATAAGCTCGAAGATCCAGAGGAGGGGGAACGCCTTTCCACTCCCATATGTGGGTGAAGGGTTCTCTGTTGCTGTTGATTGTCAGCAGCGGGAGCCAAAAGAACCTGATTTTAGTAGAGGTCATGAAGTGGTTGGGCCTCTTGACTACAACTCATCTGCAACCGTACACCATCAGGTGGCTTTACCAAGGACGATATCTCTGCATTAGCGAACAAAGTCACTTTCCCTATAACATCAAGCCCTTCATGGATGAGGTACTGTGTGATGTTTCTACTCTTTAAGTTTGTGATGTATTATTAGGACAACCATACATGTGGAAGTGACATGTTGTAAATGAGTCTAGACCTCAATCTATTATTATTACTTTGGGCAATAAGTTGTACAGGATACGGTGGTAGCCCCACCTACCACGATCTCGTTGATCACTACAAAGCAATGCAGTAAGATCATTTTCCAGACTAGGATTTATTTTTCCTTATGATTCACCCTCACGACAAGAAGATTGTGGCCACGACTTCCAAATAGGGCTCCTCTGCACAACAACAATAGATGGACAAGGTCGTGGAGGAGTATAGGGACATTTTCGCCTCACCTACAGGGGTACCTCTGCACTGTCAGGTTAGGCACTCCATTGATATGACCCTAGGCATGCCTCTACCTAATGGATTGATCTATCAACACTCTGTTCTAGAGAATTATGAGATCAAGAGGAAAATTCAGGAGCTGTTGCAGAAAGGGCACATCAGGCTAAGCTCATCACCCCGTGGGAGCCTGATTGTATTAATACAAAATAAGAATGGGACCTGGAGACTTTGTATTGACTATTGGGCACTGAATAAGATCACTATCCAAAATAGGTACCCAATCCTACGGATTGATGACCTTTTGACCAGCTCAATGGGGCCAAATATTTTAGCAAGATTGACTTAAAATCTGGTTATCACCAGGTGCCTATCAAACCCTCTAAGATGTGGAAGAATGCTTTCAAATATAATTAGGGCCTTTTTGAATGGTTGGTCATACCTTTCAGGTTGATGAATGCCACTGCAACCTTCATGAGATTGATGGACGACATCTTGCGTGTAGAAAATCCTGTATATTAACAAGCTAATGCAATTTGCTAATGCAATTCGCTAAAGAAAGAGACAAGAATTTACTTTTTCTCTTTACAGTGGAAGACCATAAACATCGAGAAAACAATAATCATAGAGGAAGATAATCAAAGGCACATAACACAATAAATATCCAGGGAAAGCCACAACTCAAAACCCCACTATCTGTTTTGTTTAATCTGGAAATTCAAGATGAAATTACAATGCTTGTTCTTTCTAGAACAATCCCAACACTCAGTAAATTCAATCTCCAACTCATAAGCAAGCTTAAGGCCAAAGATCAGCCTCTTCACAAGATCTCCAAGTCTCTATTCCAATGTGTAATTCCTATGAAGGATAGCTTATATTTAAAGGTAAATAAAGCCTCTAAAAATAGCACAATCCCATAAGGATCAATTTATGATCGCATGCACTATCAGTGCAACTCAGAAAAATATAAAACAAATAGTACATTGTCCTTGCACTCTGGTCTCAACAAGGTCTTTCTCATAATCAACATGTATGATTTTTTGATGATTAAATATTCAGTTAACTAGAGTAGCACCGGTGGAGTTCATCAATGTCACCATTGGTTGTTAACTCACTATTAGTTCTCTCAATCAGTTTGAGAACTAATTTAACTGAACTGACTCATGAAACTGAGTCTTATATTTTATAACTCACAATTAACTCACACTGGAATCCTAAAAAGTAGGGAGAACATATACATGACTTCCAAAAGACTTCCAAATTGAATTTCCTAAGTTAATTAAGTTTAATAAAATTAATTTAAATATTTTAAGTTGCTATGAGAATATAATTCGAATTTAATTCATAGCTTAATTCAAGGACAAATTAAACTAGAATTTCTTGTTCCATTTGTCAACAATCCCTCTCAATAAGAAATGGATTATCAACTACCCCGATCCTATCCTTGTGAAACTCGAATTTACATATTGACAATGCCTTTTTCAATATGTCAGCATCTTTCTCCTCCGTGTGAATGTAATCTAACAACATGATTCACCTCAATACACAATCTCTGAGATTATGATATTGGATATCAATATGTTTGGACCAATCATGAAATACTGGATTTTGAGAGAGTTTCATACAACTCTGATTATCACAATAAATCATTGTCGGATCCATATGTTGACCAAACAAACCAACCAGGGCCTTCGTCATCCAAATAGCCTCACATGTTGCCTGACTTGCGGCCATGTACTCTGCCTCTACCGAACTGAGTGCAACCGATCTTTGTTTCCTGCTGTACCAAGAAATTGCTGCTGACCCAATACTAAAGATCCCTCCTAATGTGCTCTTCCCGTCATATGGAATCCCTGCCCAATCTGCATCGGTGAAGCCTTGAAGTTTCACTCCCTTTGTCTGTATGTACCATAACCCAAACTGAGTAGTGCCTCTAAGGTATCTCAACACATGATTTTCTGCTTCCAATATAGTTTGGTAGGTCTAACCATCACTTGACTAAGCTGGCTAAATCCATAGCACATGTATGGTCGTGTGTTCAGTAAGTACATGAGTGAACCTACAAGATGCCTGTAAATAATAGCTTACACTACTTCCCCTGAAGTAGCATCCTCCTTCCTCCAGTTTCCATCTAGAGGATTCTCCATGGGTTTATTGCTCTCCATGCAAAATCTCCTGAGTATCTCATTGGCATACTTTCCCTAAGATACAAACAACTCCCCATCTCCTTGCCATACCTCCATGCTAAGAAAGTAATGCATGAGTCCCATGTCCATCTCAAACTCTCTTACAAGGTCCTCCTTGCAATATTTTATGAACTTCTCATCACCTGTCAGTATGAGATCATCTACATAAAGTACAATGATCAACAACTTACCTTCCACCACTATGTGATACAAGTTAGCATCTGCTTCACTCTTCATGAAGCCCAAACCAGTGAAATAGTTATCTATCTTGGTGTACCAAGAACAAGGGTGCTTGCTTTAGGCCATACAACACTCTCTTGAGTTGGCACACATGCGACTCACTATCCAAGGTTTGAAAACCTTTGGGATGCTCTATGTACACCTCTTCCTCAATCATGCCATTGAGGAAGGTAGTCTTTACATCCATCTGATGGATCTTCCAACCCATCTGTGTTGATATTGCCAAAATAGATCTGATTGACGAGTACCTTGCAACAAGAGCAAAGGTATCATCATAGTCAATCCCCTTTACCTATGAAAAGCCACGGGCCAAAAAACTGGCCTTGTGCTTCTCCACACTACCATCTACAGCTTGCTTTACCTTGTAAAGCCAACAAGAGATCACAACTGACTTGTCCTCTGGTCTCAGGACCACATCCCAAACATTGTTTCGAACTATGGATTCATACTCCTCCACCATCGCATCAACCCAAACCGGCTATTGCACTGCTTCCTGAAAGGAAGATGGCTCTATCACAACACATGCACCCATAAGTGCCATGTATCCAGTGTGCCTCTTTTGTGACCTCCTTTGTCTGTGCTGAGAAGAGGGTGCTCCCACATTCTCCCGTGCATCATCCAACAATTTGTCAGCCTCTCTAGTGTGCTTTATTCCCTCTCCAAAAGACTTTTCTTGAGAGGATGTCTCCACTCTCTGAACCTCTGCATGTGGCTGCTCCACATCAATTTTAGGCCCCTCAATCTTAGGAGCTAAAAGATCCTCATCCGCATGTAGCTCAAGCTCCCTCGCAAGGGATACTCACATGGCCTTCTCCTCATCGAACTTGATATCCCTGTGAACCAGTATCATTCTACTGGTCAACATGTACACCTAATAGTTGTGGGGTGTATCAGTGTACCCCACAAAGATCCCCCACTCTGTTGTTGGCTCAAGCTTCTTCCATGCATCTTTCGTCACATGTCAATAAACCGATGACCCAAAAATCCTTAAGTGACCAACATATGGCCTCTTACTGGAATAAGACTCCTCTAGTGTCTTCATCTCAAGTATCCAATGTGGGCTATGGTTCAGAACATAAACCATTGTGTCGCATGCCTCAACCCAAAAGTGTAGTGGTAGGCCCTGACCATGCAACATTTCCCTTGCTACCCCTACTATGCTCCTGTTCTTCCTCTCGGCAACCCCATTCTGTTGAGGGTTATGGGGTGTCGTCAACTCTCGTTTAATCCCTTCCATTGCACATAAGTTCTTAAACTCATTGGAGACATACTCACCACCGTTATCACTCTGTAGATATTTAACCTTCTTGCCATACTCTCTCTACCAATACTTTGAACTCACAAAACTTTGTGAAAGTTTGATCCTTTTTATGCATAAAAAATACCCAGCATTTATGAGAATAGTCATCAACAAATATAGCATAATACTTGTGTTTGGCCATGGATGCTATCGAGAATGGTCCACACACATCTAAATGGAATCTCTCCACAATAGACTTTGCTCGATTATCTCTGTCTCCAAAGGAAGGCTTGGTGTATTTTCCCAAAGTAAAACCCTTGCATGTATCAAATAGGTCAAGTGTGCCTTTGGGAAGACTGGTATAGATTTGCTGCAATATCTTCAAAGCCCCATTATGCAAGTGGCCCAATTTCCTGTGACACAACTCCTCGACATCCCGGATCAACATCTTTTCCGCTTTTGAACTCAAAGCAGCACAATCCTCTACCTCTATCTTATAAAGATTATGAAATCAAAACCCTATATTCTTTACTTGACCCGTGGCTATGTATCGAAGGAAAACCTTTCCTTTTGAAAATATCACATCATAGCCTCTATCCTCAAGCATGGCAATAGATACCAATTTCTTTGTCAATCTAGGTACATGAATAACATTCTTCAAGGTGAGTGGCACTGCATGCTCCCTCTGAAAAGTAATAGTGCCCACACTAGTAACACTATACTTGCCATCATCACCCATCCCGATATGCATCTTGAGATCTTTCTCCTCCAGTTCATTGAATAACCCTTTATCGTCAGTCATGTGGAAAGAAGCTCCACTATCTAAGTACTAGACACTTCCCATCATTGAAGACACCATGCATGCAATGAGGGAAAAGTCCAATTCGAATTGGGAGGCCAACGCCTCACTCGCTTCTCCTCCCGAGGACTTCTCCTTGGACTTCTTCAATGGACAATTTGTAGCAAAGTGACCCATCTTGTGACAATAAAAGCATTTAACTTTCGTCATGTACTTCTTCTTACCTCCATGATAAGAATATGATTTGGAACGAGAAATTTTACCTTTCCCCTTCCTCGCCTTAATCACTAAGGTACAATTCTCTTCATCATCAGTCTTTGATGAAGAGCCATCCTTAGTGTTCCTCCTAATCTCATCCTGCATCAAATCTGACCAGATATGTTCCTAATCTAGCAACTTCTCCCGACCATTGACAGAGTCCTGATAATTATGCCAACTTTTTAGGAGTCCAAGAAGAGAAATGCTAACCATATCCTCGTTAGCAACTGTGATTCCAACACTTCCAGGTTCACCCCGACATTGAGTGAACTTGGTCAAGTACTTTGGAATCATCTCGCCTTTCTCCATCTTGATTTTACGATGTTTATCCTTCAGTGCTAACTTCCTTTGATCACTACTTTTTTTATTCAAGTTCGTCAATGTTTTCCACATAGCATGCGAGGTTTCCTTTCCATGGAGACTCGAGACAATATGATCTCAAATCCCCTCAAGGATTATCTACCTTGCCTTTTCCACACAATTCTTCCACTTAGCCAAGTTCTGTGCATCAATAGCTGCGGATTAGGAATTGCTTGTTCAACAAATTCCTTCAAGCCATTGTCCTCCAACACAACCTCCATCTTGTCCCTCTAGGCTATGAAATTTGAGCTTCCTTCCAAGGCATACTCAAGCCTCAACCCATGGAACGCCATCTATCGATCCTGAAGTATGTATTGCAAATTCGACTTTCACCTGTAACCCAGAAATTCAAAACTTTGAAATCTCCTCTAGAGAGTTGATTTTAAATCAACGATATCTCCCTCATCCAAACTCCAATTCGATCGATTTTTTTTTGAATTTGGCAATATTTTCCCAAGGACTCTAGATCTACAATTTTATTGTGAAAATTTTGCACAAAAATTCTCAAATCTGCTCTACAAACCCTCGGCCCAAAAAAAAAATATTGCTCTGATACCTTGTAGAAAATCTTATAGATTCACAAGCTAATGCAATTTGCTAAAGCAAGAGACAAGGATCTACTTCTAATCTTTACAGTGAAGCCCATAAACATCGAGCAAACAATAATCAATAGAGGAAGGGAATCAAAGGCACATAACACAATAAATATCTAGGGAAAGCCACAGCTCAAAACCCCAATATATGTTTTCTATTAATCCAGGAAATCAAGATGAAATTACAATGCTTGTTCTCTCTAGAACAATCCAAGCACTCAACAAATTCAATCTCCAACTCATAAGAAAGCTCAAGGCCAAAGCTTAACCTCTTCACAAGCTCTCAAAGTCTCTATTCCAATATGTAATTCCTATGAAGGATAACTTGTATTGAAAGGGAAATAAAGCCTCTAAAACTAGCACAATCCCTTAAGGATCAATTTTTGATTGCATGCACTATGAGTGCAACTTAGAAAAATCTAAAACAAATAGTACACTGTCCCTGCATTCTAGTCTCAACTGGCTCTTTCTCAGAATCAACATGCATGAGTTTTTGATGAGTAAATATTCATTTAACTAGAGTAGCATTGGTGGAGTTCATTAGTGCCATCACTCACTGTTAACTCACTATTAGTTATCTTAATTAGTTTGAGAGCTAATTTAACTGAACTGACTCATGAAACTGAGTCTTCTATTTTACAACATACAATTAACTCACACTCTACTCCTACAAAGTAGGGATAACATATACATGACTTCCAAAAGACTTCCAACTCAAATTTCCTAAGTTAAGTAGGTTTAATAAACTTAATTTAACTATTTTAAGTTGTTATGGGAATAGAATTCAAATTTGATTCACAGTTTAATTCAAGGACAAATTAAATTGGAATTTGTTGTTTCCATTTGTCAACATTGCGACCCTTCACCAATTCATTCATGGTTGTGTATTTAGATGACATCTTGATCTTTAGGCAGATTTGGGAAGAGCACCTCCACCACATTCGATAGGTCCTTCAAAGCTTGTGACAAGACATGTTGTGTGCCAATTTGGAGAAATGCACTTTTGGCTGTACCCAGGTTCAATATCTAGGGTATATCATTGATGGGAAGGGTGTACACGTTGACCCAACCAAGATACAAGTCATTCAGGATTGGCCAGCCCCAACCACTCTAATAGAGCTCCAGAACTTTCTGGGTCTTGCCAATTTCCACTGCAAGTTCATGTTGGGGTTCTCTCATATCACTTTTCCTTTAAGTGAAGTCACCAAGGGCGGAGCAAAAACAATTCTTTTTTGGTCCGAAACCTGATAGAAGGCGTTTACTGAGTTGAAACATCGCCTCTGTTCTGTACAAGTGCTCACATTACCAGACCTGCAACAACCATTTGAGTTGAGACAGATGCCTCCGACTATGCTATTGGTGCAGTTCTTACTCAGCAGGGGCATCTAGTGGCTTACCATAGTGAGACACTTTACGAAAAATGCATGTATCCCATTGTGCAGGCCTTCCGTCTATAGAAGCATTACATTATGGGGAAGGAAACGGTCATCCACAGAGACCACCGACCCTTGTAGTTCATACAAACATAAGGGAAGTTGCAAAATTATCTCCATCAGAAATGGTCCACATAGCTACAATAGTTCCATTTGAACATTAATTACAAGAAGGAAAGAATCGAAAATGTTGCAGACTTCCTCAGCTGACCACCAGTCATGGTGCTGATCACTATGCTTGAATACTATGGACACGAGACTTTGGGGTGGCCGCATCTTTACAAGAGCTATTTAGAATTTGATAGCACATACCAGATACTCTTGGAAGGTAATACAGTTCTGTTGATGCCTCGAAAATCGTTGCATCAACATCGGGGGATAACCACCCGGTCCAGACCTTAATACAACTCCTTTTCCGTTTAGGATGGTGGCTCCGACTGGATATAATGGGACCAGTTTCCCAGTGATGAATAAAAAGGGATGGATGAGTGACTGGTTTTCTAATTAGTGATAATGGATGAATGGCTTAATCTAAAAATCGAAAATACAAACAACTAATCTATCCCGGGAAGCTTCTATTCTTAAGTGCAGGGTTTGATGATCTCTGTTCATCAATAGGCATATAGATGACTCTATGCAATAAACATAGACATTCCTTCATATAATAATTGCTTTGTTCAAATAATTGAACAAAGTAATTAATAAAACATTGTTACACTTGTCTTTTTATATTACTGATACATGTATGATTAGAAGAAAAGCACGCTGTAAACATCCAATAGTGGAAAGTATAAAGAATGTTGTTAAAACACATGCATATATTCAATAATAGCAAGAATGATTAAATAACAATTCACATAAAAAGAATGAATTCAGACATAGATAGTAGTACCATATGAGCTGTAAATCATTCCCAACATCAATCGCAATTCGAATTCCTTCTTTTGACTCAGAGATACTTTTAAATAAAGGCAGTAGTGCACATCCACATAAAAGCTTCGTTATCAAAATTGGAATAATTGGCCCAGTCTTTATAAAAAAATATACCTAAAGTACAGTAGTGCAACTTCAGGTTTAAGTCATATACAAAAACTTATGACCCTTTCTAAATACATAAAAGGGTCTATAAATACTTAATTAAACTAACTAACTACAAAATTAAAATCCTACTAAATTGGTATAACTTGATCTTGAATATCTCACCCACAGCAATCTGGTAGTCGGTAGCATGATTCATCACTCTGGTTGTTTTCCTTTTGACCTAAGTTGGCATATCGCTAGCATCGGTTCCACTTCTTGAGGGCAGCTGAGACGCGAATTGAGCTGAGCCGAATAGGTGGCATTGTGTATATTGGGAATGATACACACGATTGCATCTGTTAGGCACTTGAGGGCAGCTCTCCGGCTGTATGGTTTTACTAGGAACAACCAATAGGTGTCCCAAGTTAAACTTTTAATACCTGTGATCAATCTCCCATTCTTTTCCAGCTCTTGATAACATGATTGCTCCAATGTTTTGGCCGATAGTAATTTACCTGGTGTACATTGAGAGATCATATTAGATAAATAGAGAGTATTGTTAATCAATTCAATCAAATTACTTGTGGATAATTTGCATCTAGAATCTTCTCTCTCTGCCTTCATCAATTGGGACTACCACTCCATGAATAGAATTTCTTTATGGAATTCTAGGATTTTAGGCAAATTTGATGCCTGTCCCTCACTAGTGTCCTTCCAAGTAAGAAAATTTGTTAAGGTCTCATCGGCCTGCTCTAAGTCTTGTCTAGCATCAACTGATTTATCGATTATTGATGTTGTTTTGTCACACAGGGGTTAAACTTGAGCAATTTTATGATACAATAATCTTATTTGTGTTACCAGTGCCTTATTAATCTATAGTGCTTCTGCTCTGAAATCGGTAGGCTGCGGAAGACTCTTGAACTTCTCTATTTGACCTAATAATTGAGCAAATTGCTCATCTTTTGTCTTTACCATCTGTTCATTCATTGTCTTCAATTTTGCTAATGCCTCCGATAATTCTTTCTACCTCTGAATTGAGCTCGAATCTACTCTTTGTTTCTCTTCATGTAACTGCTTGTTCAGTTGATTATTTAACTGTTGTTGCGTTGATAGTTTTTGTTCTAATCTTTTTGCTTTCTGTTATGCCTCCAATAGATGTGCTTGTAACAAAGTGATTACCTGGTCTTTTTCTTTTAACAAATTACTCACTTCTGATGCCTTGTCCATGGTGGCCGCCAAATAGGCTCCAGCACATTGGGACAACTTTGTTAGGTCATCAGAAGGATCGAACTCCTCCTTCCAAACCACGTTGGCTGTCACTATTTGTTCAGGGAACAGGGAAGGTTGATCAATCCTTCTCCTTTTCCGCTGCCGTTTTATTACGGTCCTGTGCTTTGGGTTGTAAAAGACATCCAATGGAGGTATATCCTCCACTTGCAAAATGATTTGATCCGAAGGATCCTTGGGAATTATTTCTAAGTCTGTAGTAGGGGGTACACCGTTGGTTCCTTCGCTTGGAACCTCTTTTAACGCTGTATCCTGTGTATGAGCCACTTTGGATGTATCGGCATCTCTTGAGCTTTCTAGATTGCTTATGATTGAATCGAATTGTTGCCATTCCTCGTCTTAGCGCTTGAAATTTCACCTCAGGCTGAAAAAGGTAAACTTCAAGGCAACATCAAACCACTTAGCCTCGTAGCTAGCCCTACGGGGCAGGAGAGGACTCTCTCCGGTCTATCTCGGCAAAGATCTTCAACGGGCAGAGATAACCAATAAAGAACACTGATTTTGGGCTAGTAAACTGATAAAAAGGTTTGATTTTGGATTTTTAGGGTTTTGGTGGAAAATTGGGGAAAGGCAATTTTGGGTGCGAGGATTGGACACAGTTTTCGCAGGGGGTTCTTTGGGGCAAGGTAGGGGACTGTATTGATGCCTTTGATAGATGTGGATGGATGAGAATGACTGGTGAGAAGCTAAGGAGAGCAAGCAAGCACCTTGAATTCTCCTTAAACAGCTGAAAACATTGATATTAAGCAAACTTAAAGGCAGAGCATAGCAACCATGAATTCTACCTTAACACTTCATTTGCCTAATTTCCAGAAGAGAAGTAAGAAGATGATTCACATAAAAAACTTACAAGTACAAAGAGAAGCACACCATCAATACATGTAACCACAAGAATCCCAAAAAGGACTGCAAAACCCTGGTCTTCCTTAGCCAAAAAATGCAGAGATAGAATGAGTAATACAATAGAAGCTTTCTCCCTCAAGAGTCCAACCATGAAAATGACCAAGAAAGTACATAATATAGGCAAGCTAACATCTTTCCTTGCCTCTAGGGGTCGAGCTCACTATCCTAGGAGCTGTTTCAACCAATTCCAAACTGATCACTAAAATCTAGGCAGTCAAAACAACTTGCCTCTATAAGCTAGGAAACCAATTCATTCATTTAATTTTTGCCTATCTCATGAATGAATCTTCTAGAAGAGGTAAATAAGTGTCATGTCAACATGAAAATACATTAATTACATCAAATAGGGTGAAAAATAATATCCCAAGTCAAAACTGGTCAAAGCTGGGTGAATTCCTGAGCTGTAGATGAATTCCTATGAAAACTGCCCAAGAGGTCGCGCGTAGATTCTCAAGAGGTCGAACGCATTTGGAGCCGCTTTTGAGGCACTTCTAGGTGTCCAAATGAGACAAGAGTAGGCTTGTACGAAAGGTCTGGATGTCTAATTTCCAACCCAAGTGGAATTTCTGAATTGAGTGTCCATTTACCCCTCCACAATTGCAATCTCCCAAGACTGCTTCCTGTGTGTCAAAAAGGTGGCAGAAAGTCATTTTTTGCTTGTTTTTTGACCTTCTGGAGGCTCAAAACTTAGTGAAATTTCTTGATATTTTCTGGGTAAGTGTATTTTTGCATGAAAAATCCAAAAATGCAAAGTTTTCTTGAAATGGACTTCCCAATCTAAAGGGTCGCGCACTGCGCGCGACCTCTCAGGAGCAAAAACCTATTTTTTGACCAAAAATTCATAAATGACCAAAATTTCTCAAAATTTTTTGAAATTTGTGCTGAGGTTGATTCATTTAGCACCATGCTCCTTCAAGGAAGCCTCAAGCAAAATATGGAGGGGATCGGGCCTTTTTCTTCGTTTGAGTGCCTTGGCCAACCGTCCTTGGAGCACCTTCATTCTTGCCTTACATACGTGCATTCGGGCCCAATAATGGTTCTTCATATTCCGGAGCAAGTTCTTACCTCTGTTGGCCTTGGCTAGAAACCTTTTCAAATGAGCATTGTCCCAAATAAGCATAGATTCTCGATCTATGGGTGTCAAATCTCCGGGTCTCCTATGAGCCAATTCCTGGTCTTCACGAATCTTCCGCAGCTCATAAAGCTTGTGCTCATCCTCCAACTGTTTGTTGCACTGCTCTAAATAGTTAATTATCCATTTTTCCATCTGTAATTTTGTGTGCAATGACTCATTCTTGGTCCTTTGCTCTCGGATGATCTCCTTAAGCTCTGAGTTAGGAGAACAGGTGTCAAGATCAATAATGTCAATATTTGGATCACCTGAAAATCCCTCCTCAAACATGGGCTGCTTGCCCCTCTCTGATACCTGTGCTGCTGTCGGAAGTGAGGCCCCTTCCACCTAGTGTGGAGATAACACTCGCGGTGTTGCTGAAGAAGGGGAGACCTGCTGTGGAGAAAATACTCGCCTAGCTCCTGCAAATAAGGCCCTATGGCCTCTCTGATAAGTGGCCAATGGAGGAGAACTGACATGTCTAGTCTCAGGAATATCATGCTGCTGTGATGGTCCTCCCTCCTCATGAACAATCTCAGGACGTGGTGGCGTCTCTGTGAAGAACTCTCGGGAGATGAACTCCTCCCATGGGATGCCATGCTGAGCCAACTGATGCATGACCACAAGCTGAATCAAGCCATAATGATAGAGGCTCCTATGTTGCTGTGCTGGACTCTTTCTCTGCACCAATGGCACCATCCTCTCAATATTCCGGCATATGAAAAATGGTATTTTCATCATCCGTACTCATGTGAAATGCATCAACACGCGAATATGGTAGAAAAACAAACGTGAAACTATCCTCACATGTGAAATAGCGCATGATGAGCTTCATCAAGGGAACATACTCATCCTTCAAAAATCTGAAATGAAATACACCAGTCATGTACCTCATATATTAAGGTTTAATGTAAGGTTCATACTGAATGCTGTCCAATACTTTATGCTTGTTCCACTCTTCTCCAACATTAGGAATCACCGTTGCTTGAGAAACCGTCTCAGGTGTCAATGTAAAATCCACCCCTGCAAGATTTACATGACCGGCATGCAAATGCAAAACAAACAAGCGGACCAACTCCCTGTGAATCTGAATTTGAGAAATCCTCTCGCAAAATTCATAACATGAGAAGTAGCGGAAACATGTGACTGCAAGTGGACAAGCCTGTAAGTAGCTCAAAGTGGTGGGCTCCTCTCTCACATGATGACCACCCTTACCACTCTTTCTCCTTTGTACCTCTGGCTCTGAATCTGATTCATGGTCATCACTTTGCTCATAGTCAGTTTCGGTTTCTGACATGGTTTTAGGAGCAAAGTGGCTGAAATGTGCTGCTGCTTCTGCTTTAAAATTTGTTGTGTTAACTGCTTTGAAATGCTATTTCAAGGGGATAAGTAGCACAAGGGAAATGTTAGGGAAGGGAGATTGGGAAAAACATATGAAATAGGGATTTTAGGGGAAGACTTATGACATTTACATCATCATACAATTTCATTTGCAAGGATGTTATGGGAGGTAGGGTTTGGGGTTTGATTTTTGATTTATTAGGGAAATTAAGTAACAGTGATAAGGGAGTAAAAATGAGAGGTGGGAAAATGTAGGAACAATAGGAATGAAAAGGAATACCTTAAAACAGCAAAACAAACCCTAGCAATTTTGACATTTCAAGCAAAAGCACAAGGAGTCTTTACTCGCAAATGAAGGCTTTGAAAACATAATCATGATCTTCTTCAAGCTTTAGCAAACATAATTTACATGATTGAAAGCCTACCTGACAAGCTTGAGGAGATTTAGGGTCTTTTTCAAGTTTATAATCAATTGCTGCCTGAGAGGTCACGCACAGAGCCTGAGAGGTCGCGCACTCCTGAGAGGTCGCGCACTTGTATTTTTATAACTGCTGGAACCCCCTTGAGAGGTTGCACGCGCCCAAGTGGTCGCCCACAGCTGTGGAGAGGTCGCGCACAGTTCCTCTCTGCAAATTTTGCCCAAATGCTCTTGGAAATGATTTTCTCTATTGCTTGAAGGCACAATGAACCTTAATGGAGGGAGAGAGAGACTTTATAACCTTGGTTTGAATTTATTTCATGTCAAAACCCTCTTTCTAATGTTTTTTCATGACACTTTTTTAAATTTTGAATGTTGCTGACTTTTTGGTTTCCTTTTGTCCTGAAATTGATTGAATTGATGTTTTTTCTTGAAAATTTTTGCAGGGATAGCTTCTGAGGACTCTTGGCAAAGGGGACCAGGGCTGCATGCGGACTTTCGAAGAATTTTTGAATTTTTACAATTTTTACAAAATTTTGAGAAATGACCTTGGCTTTAAAAACAGGGTTTTTAAATCCAAGGTAAAGATTAACTGTACAAGATGAAATATTTTGAAGAAACACTTTGATAATCATCCCTCTAGCCTGCTGTGCATTTATTGACTTTAGAGACATGACCTTGAAGACAAACTGGACCTAAACCCTAGACCTAAGACTTTTGACCTCAAGACAAGACAAACAACTTTGAAAGAGTTTATTGACTGAAACAACTTGATCCAGCAGTGCCAAGAGGGGAATAAAGATGCCAGCTCCTCCATCAGGGTTATGGCATGCCCAATGGAATGCAATGAGATGACACTGATGAGACACATACTTATGCAAAATGCAAAGAGTTTTGATCGCTGATGGAGGGCTACTAGACTGACTCTAACATTGGCTCCAATGGGGATGGTAGCTCCTTGGAGGTGCCAAGAACCTTAGACCTCTGAGAGAACAGACCAGTGCTTTATAATCATTGGGCAATGGAGTCATTATTTACACATGTGACCCAATTTTGGACAACTTTATTGACTTTGACACTTGACTGAAAATCAAACTAACTTCGACACGAACTAACTCAACTTTGTGCAGAAAATGGACTGATTAAAACAACCTGAAAAACTCACACCAACTAATCTCCATCTTCAGAATTATGGCCTTCACTGCAGGCCCTAGACTAAAGATATAAGATCAGTTCACACTTGCAGTGAAATAAAAGTAAAGTGGTAATTACAATGATAATGACTAGAGCAGAAAATGCTCAAACATGATACCTTTTGAGCAGCCGACCATTAACCGACCCACTGAGACATTCATCACCATTCATTTCTTTGAGAAGAAAGGCATTTGGACCATGGTATGCTGCAATTTTGTAAGGACCTTTCCACAAGTTGTCAAACTTTCCATGTTTCCCTTTGTCTTCATTTCGGGCATCCCACCTTAAAACCACATCATCGATTTGGAAATCATCCGGTTTTGCTTTCCTATCATAGATTTTCTTTATGCGCTCTTGCAATTTGAGAGTTTTGTGAAGAACCTCCTCTCGTGTCTGCTACAAATGAATCATTTGGCCAATCTACCTTTGCATTGGATCCTCCTCACCGCCAACTTCTTGAAGCAATCTGGTTACTGGAATACTAAGCGAAGTAGGAAAGACTGTATCTGTCCCGTAAACCAGTTCAAAGGGTGACATACCAATTGACTTTTTTTGACTTACACGATCAGCCCATAATGCATTTACTAACTTTTTGTGCTAGCTCTTCTTGTTGATTTCCAGCAATTTCTTTATGATGTTTACCAAAGATTTATTCGAAGATTCAGCGAGCCCATTTCCTTGCGGATGATAGGCAGTCGAATGCCCCAAACTGATATTATATTTGTAGCAAAAATCAACCATCCTCTTTGATTTAAATGTTGCTTCATTATCTATAATCAACTTATGTGGACAGCCGAAACGTGACAATATGTTATTCTCAAGGAAAGAAATAATTACCGAGTCTGTGGCCTGCCGAGTGGGAATGGCTTCAATCCACTTCGTCAAGTAATCGGTGGCTGTCAATATCCATCGATGTTGCCCGGAAGATGCTGGATGAATTTCGCCAATGAAATCCAAGCCCCACTGCTGAAATGGTGCGCTGACTTCAATGGGATGGAGAGGCAATGGCTGTAATTTCTGCTTCCCTTGGAAAATTTGACATTCATGACAACTCTTAACCGCTTTATAGACATCAGAAAACAATGAAGGCCAAGAAAAACCATCCCTTAGGATTTTATTAGCCGTGGTCTTCCAAAACAAATGGCCCCACAGTCACCTTTGTGAAAATCCTCTACAGCTCTCTTAGCTTCCTCCTCGACCAAACAGTTCAGCAATATGCCACCGGGGTCTTTCCAATAAAGTGCAGATTTGATGATGCAAAATTTAGCAGCCTTTAATTTCAATGTCCTAGCTTTGTTTTGAAGCATCCCGGGAGGTGAAGACAAATTTTGAAGCACATATACAATATCAGCATACCAAGGAGAAGAAACAAAGATATCGGATACCTGTAGAGCTGAATTTTCTTCATCTTCATCGGATAAGGCAGCAATCAAATTGATGTCTAGGACATGGAGATTTGTTTTAGCCATCATCTTAGCAAGACCTTGATCCTTGATCAACTTAGTAGGCTTAATTTCCACATCATATTCTAGTAGTGCAGTGATCCACTTTCCCCTTCTTCCTTCCGGTTCCGCTTGTACCAAAACATCCTTAACAGTTGCGTTGGGAACATATGCTAAAATATGAGAATTCAGTATGTATACTCGGAAATATTTCAGAGCTTTTACCAGTGCTAATGCTTGTTTTTCAATAATATTGTACTTCAGCACTCCATCCCTTATAATACGATTGAAAAAAGCAATGGGCTTCTCAACTCCATCTCTCTTTTGCATTAGCACAGCTGCCAATGTATGCTCAGAAGCAAATGAAAATAAAATAAAATCTTGTGTATAATCCAGGTTTATTAGATTTGGGGCTGAAGATAAAATTAACTTCACCAAATTGAAAGACTTTACTGCCTCTTCAGTCCATTTGAGTTGGCTGTCCTTTTTAAGCATATTAGTGATTTCTCTAAGGTGTTCGGCAAGATTCGGAATAAAGCGACGCAGAAAATTCAACTTGCCATTAAAGGACTGAATCTCCTTCTTGTTTCAGGGCTGCTCTAGTTGTTGAATAGCTTCCACACATGCAGGATCTATACGAATGCCATCTTTGGAAATGATGTGGCCCAACAGCTTGCCTTCACTCATGGAAAAAAGGCTCTTCTTCGGATTTAATGAGATACCATATTTTCTGCACTTTTGAAACACCATTGTTAAATGATACAAATGCTCTTCATCAGATTTAGAAAACATAGTTAAATCATCAAGATAAACGACCAAAAAGACATCCTTCTCATTAGCAAAGGCCATGTCCATCGCCCGCTGAAAGGTAGCACCTGCATTTTTCAGTCCAAACGGCATCTTGGCATAATGAAATGTCCCCCATGGAGTAGTGAATGCAGTCTTGTCGCGGTCATATTCATGCACCAAAATCTGATTTTACCCAGAATAACCATCAAATAGCGACATCCTTGATGCCCCAACTACCCTCTGCAATATGTGATCCATCTTGGGCAACGGATAATTGTCCGTTAGCGACACCTTATTCAGATTTCTAAAGTATATACACAAGCAGATCTCACCGGTCTTCTTTCTCACGGGCACTAAGTTGGAAATCCAGTCGGAAAATCTGATTGGCACTATAATTCCAGACTTGTACAACCTGTTAACTTCTTTCTCAATCAAAGGCAGCAATTTAGGATTAATTCTCCTCAATTTTTGTCGTAAAGGCTTTTGATTTGGCTTTATGGGAATAGTATGTTGAATTATACTTGTATCATAAGTTCTCAAATCTGAATAATCCCATGCAAAAACATTAGAAAACGAAGACAACAATCTGATATATTCTTTCTTTACCTTTGGCGACAACGCTTTCGATAGTTTCACCATCTTTGGATTTTTAGTTGTTCCGACATTCACTTCTTCAACACCTTCCTCTGTTGGCCTCAAAGTTGGTTTGCGTGCTACGTCATCTTGATCAAATAGCTCCTCTAAAGGAATTAATCCTTTAGGAATGACATTATCCTTAAGTTGCAATACATCCATCTGATTTACTTCCTCGGGTTCTGTATCTATGGAGATGTCTTTGAACTCACCTTCAACTTGCAGAAAATTCTTGATTTCTTCGTCATCTTGGAAAACTTGCCAACACCTTTGATTGTCTAGAACTGTAGGACGGTGCTTCACATAAATCTCAAACTTATTGTTGGAATTCATGGGGATTTTAAGATTGCTTGCTGCCTTAGCCAATGCATCAGCAACACCATTCTGAATGCGTGGCACACATGTCAAAGTATGTTCAGAAAATAGTTTCAGGATATCTAGGACAGCATTTCGATATGCTCGCATACGAGGATGCTTGGCCTGGAATTCACCTTTCACTTGCTTTATAACCAACTCGGAGTTGCCATATACTGCTATCTTCTTTGCCTTCAGCTTCCTAAGGATTTTCAGACCAGCAATGAGAGCCCATATTCCGCCTCATTGTTTGAACAATCGAATGCCAATTTGTAAGAACATACTCGTACCTTGCTTGGGACTTTGTTTGGGACATAAAATGGACTTCGAATCCATACACCTATACCAGCACCATCGCTACCCACAGCGCCGTCAAAATCCATGGTCCAAAGACCATCCTCATCGTCTTCTAAGTGCTGAAAATGTGATGCTTTTGCGTTTTCTGTTTGCTGCCCATTTATTTCAGCTGTTGGCTCTATGACAGCAGACATTTCTTCGCTTTCCTTTCTCAAAATTTCTCTAAAATTTTCTGTAATGTCTGGTATATCTTCTGCTTGAACTAACTGACTATCTATCTCATTGAAATTATCCGCAAACAAAACAAATGACTCTAAATCTGTTTGTACATAATTTACAGGATGATTAACTGGCTTTTCTTTACTAGTGATCATGTATTTCATCTTTTGTTCCCGATATAATTTCCTCATCTGACCGAAAACGGGAATCGTAGCATAAGAAAAATCGAGCTGAAGTGTACCTTTAAGCTTAGCTCCCAAAGATCTCAAAAGCGACATTCCGAATCGCGGGGGAATATCCGCCACCACCACATCCATCAAAACATTTTTCGCTGGGATTTGATCCAAGCTCACAACCAAGTCCTTGATCAAACCAATACATTTTACCCGGCTAGAATCAAATGAATACAAATCATGATACTTCCTTGTGATGTCTAGTCCTAGCTTTTCCATGATTGCTTTCGGCATCAAATTATGCGAGGCTCTCGAGTCAAACATAGCATTATGCAAAACATACTCATGCAATTGCAAACTGATATAGAATGGAGGAACATCACTTTCGGGAGACTCACCATTTAAAGAGGGGCCAAAGATCAATTCCGGCTGATCATCTTCTACATTCACCGTGTCTAGCATTGGGTCAAAATTCAGCATCTTGGAGATTTGGCCTCGGTAAGTGCTATTCTTCATGATTTCTATCAAAGGAATGGACACTTTCAACTTTGAAATTTCATTCTCCAAACTGAAAACTGAAACCTTCTCACCTTCTTTGGCTGGATTGTCTCTTTTTTCATCTTTATCTCTCGGTGTGCTTAATGGTTGATCTATCTTGCTTGCTGATGATGATTGACCTACTGAAGGATCACTGATTTCTTTCCCTTTTTTCTGTGGGGCAGCCGAACCATTCTTTGTTGAACCATCTATTTTATTTTGAATAGGATTTATGGGAACAATTTAGTTTCTCAATTGTCTTTGCTGATTCTGCTGAGCTGATAAAGCATTCAAGTACCCTCTTTGATATTCTTCTGATCCTTCTTCAAGCACTGCATCATTTGACAAGATATAATGCTCATCCTGGGGGATGATAGAGTTACTCACCAACTCTTCCTCTTCTGTAATATAAGTGGGCAAATCATCAGGGGTGAAGAAGTGATTTTCTCCCACCGTATCACCTTCATCTTTGGCTTCTTGGCTCACAAAATTTTGCTGAAGTGGAGGTTTAATTTGCTGCTGAACTGGTTCCTCTTGTGCCCTTGTTTCACGCTGTTTGATTTTATATTGGGGCTGTTGCGGACCTCTAAAATTTGGATTACGGATCTGTGGTTCCGGCTTGTCAAGATGAATATTTTGAAGTGCTCTTTTAATATGTTCAATGTCGCGGAGGAGCTGATCTGATGTAGACGCTTCCTCTTTGATTGTGACTCGCTTTTCAGCCTTCATTCTTGATCTCTTATCATTCAAGTTTGCTTCAACGCTGACAGCAATTTTCTGCATATCCTTCAAGGTAGGAGGATCTCTATCTCTCAATGAATAAGCCATCTCGGGATCAAAGCCGTCCGGAAATTTGAGAAGTGCATATTTTCTAGATGGCCTTAAGTCATCTGGAATAACATTGTAAACTGTGTTAAATCTGATGATCTAATCTTGAACAGACTCACCATGATTGTGCTTGAGGTTATTGTATTCAGCATTAATTTGAAGCGGATCCTTTTTGATTTCCCAATGATCTAAAAATTTCCTTTGAAGTGCCTCTAGAGTAGTGATGCTTCCGGCTGTCAAACCTCTGAACCACTTTCTAACTTCTCCTCCAAATGTTTGCACGAACAACCGCATGGTAACATCTTCTTCATCTATCTCATATAGGTCAAAGAAAGTTGTCATTTTGTCAATATGTTGCTGAGCAGAGACACTTTGAGGAGTGCCATCAAACATAGGGATTTTACTCTGATAGTTAGCTGGCATATCATGTAGATTTTGGGGAAGAGCAAGGGGAGCAAATCGGGCAGCCATTGCTTTAGATGGATTGGGTCTAGGGGGAGTAGGTGGAATAGGTACAGCTGTAGTATGAGGAATATGAGGAATCTGAGGAGTATGAGGAGGAGTATGTGGAGTATGAGGAGAAGTGGTATGGGATGTAGAGGGCGAACCGACTGTAGATTCGGGATAAGTGATTATAGGAGAAATAGAAATAAAAGGAGGATTGGTCTACTCATGCGTCGTGATAGTAGATCCAATATGGACAGATATATGCTCAACAAACTTAGCAAGACTGGTGGTGTGAATATCTGACTGAAGAGATCTTAGGATGAAATTGTCAATCAATTTATTGTGTCTCTCAATGTCAAGGGCAGCAGCAAAATCAGGGTCGGGAACTAGAGAATCAAGTGCACTTTCAGATTTAGTTTTGAACAAGGACAACTCAAAACTCTCATCAAAATCAATGTCTTCAAGATACTTAAAAATAAGTGGACACGAATGAGATTTGAATATATGGCCAGAATCAGAAGCCAGTTTGGATATCAAGGAACAACTAACCAATCAGCCTGTGAAAACTCTTAACTAATCATCCAAAGTTTAGAGTTTACAATACACTGGGGTGAAATGCAATCGAAGTGTCGTATTCATAATCTCACGGAGATTGACTGAAGCAGCGTTTATCTACTTGCGCTTATGCAAAGCAAAAGCATTTCGAAGGCTACCTAGCATAATCTTCAGGCTCCGTCTAAGACTTATGAAACAAACACATCAATCCACAAATGAGTTTGTTCTTCCCCAGTATGGTCGCCAATATGTTAGCGCTTGAAATTTCACCTCAGGCTGAAAAAGGTAAACTTCAAGGCAACATCAAACCACCTAGCCTCGTAGCTAGCCCTATGGAGCAGGAGAGGGCTCTCTCCGGTCTATCTCGGTAAATATCTTCAATGGGCAAGATAACCAATGTGGAAACACTGATTTTAGGCTAGTAAACTGATAAAAAGGTTTGATTTGGGATTTTTTAGGGTTTTGGTGGAAAATTAGGGAAAGGCGATTTTGGGTGCGGGGATTGGACACAGTTTTCGCAGGGGGTTCTTTGGGGCAAGGTAGGAGACTGTATTGATGACTTTGATAGATGTGGATGGATGAGAATGACTGGTGAGAAGCTAAGGAGAGCAAGCAAGCACCTTGAATTCTCCTTAAACAGCTGACATTGATATTAAGCAAACTTAAAGGTAAAGCATAGCAACCATGAATTCTACCTTAATACTTCATTTGCCTAATTTGCAGAAGAAAAAGTAAGAAGATGATTCACATAAAAAACTTACAAGTACAAAGAGAAGCACACCATCAATACATGTAATCACAAGAATCCCAAAAAGGACTACAAAACCCTGGTCTTCCTTAGCCAAAAATTGCAAAGATACAATGAGTAATACAATAGAAGCTTTCTCCCTCAAGAGTCCAACCATGAAAATGACTAAGAAAGTACATAATATAGGCAATCTAACAAATTTCCTTGCCTCTAGGGGTTGAGATCACTATACTACGAGCTGTTTCAACCAATTCCAAACTGATCACTAAAATCTAGGCAGTCAAAACAACTTGCCTCTATAAGCTAGGAAACCAATTTATTCATTTAATTTTTGCCTGTCTCATGAATGAATCTTCTAGAAGAGGTAAATAAGTGTCATGTCAACATGAAAATACATTAATTACATTAAAGAGGGTGAAAAATAACATCCCAAGTCAAAACTGGTCAAAGCTGGGCGAATTCCTGAGTTGTAGATGAATTCCTGTGAAAACTGCCCAAGAGGTCGCGCGCAGATTCTCAAGAGGTCGCACGCATTTGGGGCAGCTTTTGAGGCACTTCCAGGTGTCCAAATGAGGCAAGAGTAGGCTTTTTGGAAATTTCTAGATGTCTACTTTCCAACCCAACTGGAATTTCTGAATTTGGTATCCATTTACCCCTCCAAAATTGCAATCTCCCAAGACTACTTCCTATGTGTCAAAAAGGTGGAAGAAAGTCATTTTTTGCTTGTTTTTTGACCTTCTGGAGGCTCAAAACTTAGTGAAATTTATTGATCTTTTCTAGGTAAGTGTATTTTTGCATGACAAATCCAAAAATGCAAAGTTTTCTTGAAATGGACTTCCCAATCTAAAGGGTCGCGCACTGCACGCAACCTCTCAAGAGCAAAAACCTGTTTTTTGACCAAAAATTCATAAATGACCAAAATTTCTCAAAATTTTTTGAAATTTGTGCTGAGGTTAAGTCATTTAGAACCATTCTCCTTCAAGGAAGCCTCAGCCAAAATATGGAGGGGATCGGGCCTTTTTCTTCGTTTGAGTGCCTTGGCCAACCGTCCTTGGAGCACCTTCATTCTTGCCTTGCATACGTGCATTCGAGCCCAATAATGGTTCTTCATATTCGGGAGCAATTTCTTATCTCTATTGGCCTTGGCCAGCAACCTTTTCAAATGAGCATTTTCCCAAATAAGCATAGATTCTCGATCTATGGGTGTCAAATCGTCGGGTCTCCTACGAGCAAATTCCCGGTCTTCACGAATCTTCCGCAGCTCATAAAGCTTGTGCTCATCCTCCAACTGTTTGTTGCGCTGCTCTAAATAGTTAATTATCCATTTTTCCATCTGCAATTTCATGTGCAGGGACTCATTCTCGTTCCTTTGCTCTCGGATGATCTCCTTAAGCTCTGAGCTAGGAGAACAGGTGTCAAGATCAATAATGTCAATATCTGGATCACCTGACAATCCCTCCTCAATCATGGGCTGCTTGCCCCTCTTTGATACCTGTGCTACTTTCGGAAGTGAGGCCCCTTCCACCTGGTGTGGAGATAACACTCGTGGTGCTGATGAAGAAGGCGAGACCCCTTCCACCTGCTGTGGAGAAAATACTCGCCTAGCTGCTGCAAATAAGGCCCTGTGGCCTCTCTAATAAGTGACCAATGGAGGATGTTAAACACACATGGGGAGCGAGAAAGATATAAATGATAAAGCATGCATTGCAATTTTTATTAACAATAGATGTACATTTATAGTACAATATGGTGACCATTGGGATTCACATCCCAAGG
>APFE031561604.1:68733-122119 GCA_000404065.3 Pinus taeda | reverse complement strand
ATGAAAGGACAAGTCCTTGTCATATCCAAGACCGGTTCTGTGCTTGTTGTGGACAAGTTGTTCCCAAGGTCTGATGATGGGCTTGGGAAGTGCAGACTGAGTTTCTGCATCTGCATGAATAGTAATATTATTGACTTGCTGTTTATGGGAGTCTGTTTCAATCTTCTGAACAAAAACAGGTTCAGAATGATGACTCCATTGTTGTAGTTCTTCTTGCTGTAGCTTTGTCTCAAGCTGCAAAAAATCAATCTTTTCCTGTGCATATTGTAAAGATTTTTGAATATCTCTGAGAGTGTTTTTGTTGACTTTAACCGTAATTCCATTAGTAGATAAGATTAGAGTGCTTAATAACTCTAATAATCCATGATTTTTCTCCATTATTCAGACAATCAAATCAACAATGTATTTGTAAAAACAATCAAATGACCAAAAATGCACTTTCTGTTCTGTGAAATCCTGAAAACCACTTTCCTAGTTTAACTGTCTTTTGAAGAAATTACTATATATCTCCAACCTGCAAGGCAAGGCCCCTGAAGAAAACAATTTTCTGTATCAAAAACATCATACTGGAATATCAGCCCAAAATATATTCTCGAGTCAAAGAAGGGAACATCAAATCAAAACCACTCAAGAAGGATGATGTGGTCCCTAATATTACTGTGGCAGTTGTGGTGGAGGAACTTTCCTATATGTCATTCTTTTGCTGGTTCTGTTCTCTGTGAAGGAAACTATTGTGTTCCTTTTCCGTTTCTTGATCTTATTCATCTGCTGCCTTCTTCAAAAAATCATTCAGCAGTTTTTGTTCATTTTCCGTTTCTTGATCTTATTTGTCTGCTGCCTTCTTCACAAAATTGTTCAGCAGTTTTTGTTCATTTTCCGTTTCTTGATCTTATTCATCTGCTCCCTTCTTCAGAAAATTGTTCAGCAGTTTTTGTTTATTTTCCACAAATGAACATTATGTTAGAAGCTGAGAAAACTTGGAAAGAAACTTGTTAAAGATTACTCAATTCTTTATTTTTCGGCCACTTGGCTTCATGCAATCCATTTCTTTAGGCATACTCACGACTTCCGCTTTCATTCCGACTGATCACGAGTACGAATACGTGATTTGTAATGCTGGCAGCCTGACACTCCCACTCACCAATCTAGTGATCACGAGTACGGACAAGTTTTCAAAAAAGAGTCATACCACGCCTTCTGGTCTCGAGGCCAAATCATCACCGGGAATCCAGACGAAGGATATGGGGACAGCACGCCCCACTCCCATCTTCCCTCCTATAGACTTTTTGCAAGGAGGCTCCTCGAGCCAGACCAGGAGAAGGTTCGAAAATTCCTCCAGTTAACTGTACAAACCGACATTTACTACAATCTGCTTTGGGATTACTTCAACAATAGCGCAGATACCTCCAAATTCTATGGCATTCTTCTGGAAAACATTAAACAAGCCAAGGTGAATTATAATCGCAGCATCCAGAATGTTCTGGAAACAGTGCCAATTTCAGGAAACTTCACAGAAGATCAACACAATTTTATAATTCAAGAGTTTCTCGTCTTTGTTAAACTTGAAAATTCATTTGTTGGTCCTACTTCACAACATTTCCAGAACATTCGGGAACAATGCGGAGATTTGCAGAGGCAACTGGACCTTCATCGGGAAAAGATTGATATAGAGTAGTCAGCTTACAACCTTCAAGAAAGATCCTTTTAACCTGTTGGTGGGGAGATCTATTCCCCGTAGTGATTGGAAATTTGAAAACTGAAATTGATCAAATTCTTCTAACCCCATACAAGGGCACGTGTATATTGTATATTTGGAAGAGTTGGAACGTACACTTTCTCTATTGGTTTTTGTTAATCCATCTGATTGTCCTGTAAAAGATCTTTACTCCTCTGCACACCGCCAGAAAACTACTACTAAACTGAATGCTACCATTTGTACGTAATTGCCTATTCAGACTAACATTTCATTTAACCAAGAGAGAAAACGTCCGCAGAAAATGGAAACAAAAAGAGGACATTCCCAGAAAATCGAAACAGAAAGAGAACAACGGGAAGATTGGTCAATCATTTGGTGGTCTCAGTCGCCTTCTAGCAGACGCTTATGAACAGTAAACGTTTATGGACAGATGGGTCAGTCAGAGACCAAAAATAGAGACCTGCGAAGTCAGGAATGTCGGGGATGGCAGAGCCAAAGTGCCAGGATTTTTAACGCACACATTGTGGTATTCATTCAACGTAACATAAATTATACATATGGCAGCATAAATATATAATGAATTCAACACCAGCACATGAATTAATCAACCAGCAATATCACCGAGAGTTCACGACCCACATAACATTAATGGTCAATGCATAGCTCTGGTGAGAGAAACACAACAAAAGGCCACAAGCAAACAGTGACTCAAATATTAGCAGGACCAGAATTCGCCTGCTCTTATACCATGTTAAACACACATGGGGAGCGAGAAAGATATAAATGATAAAGCATGCATTGCAATTTTTATTAACAATAGATGTACATTTATAGTACAATATGGTGACCTTTGGGATTCACATCCCAAGGTCCCTTGGACTACTTAGTCTGTTTAGCTTCCACACTAACCCATTTAGGATTAGGTGTCCAACAGAGGAGAACTGACATGTCTAGTCTCAGGAATATCATGCTGCTGTGATGGTCCTCCCTCCTCATGAACAATCTCAGGACGTGGTGGTGTCTCTATGAAGAACTCTCAGGAGATGAACTCCTCCCATGGGATGCCATGTTGAGCCAACTGATGCATGACCACAAGCTGAATCAAACCATAATGATAGAGGCTCGTATGTTGTTGTGCTGGACTCTTTCTCTGCACCAATAGCACCATCCTCTCAATATTCTGGCATATGAAAAATGGTATGTTCATCATCCGTACTCGTGTGAAATGCATCAACAAACGAATATGGTAGAAAAACAAACGTGAAAATCTAGCCTCACATGTGAACTAGCGCATGATGAGCTTCATCAAGGGAACATACTCATCCTTCAAAAATCTGAAATGAACTACACCAGTCATGTACCTCATATATTGAGGTTTAATGTAAGGTTCATACGGAATCCTGTCCAATACTTTGCGCTTGTTCCACTCTTCAACATTAGGAATCCCCGTTGCTTGAGAAACCGTCTCAGGTGTCAATGTAAAATCCACCCCTGCAAGATTTACATGCCCGGCATGAAAATGCAAAACCAACAAGCGGACCAACACCCTGTGAAGCTGAATTTGAGAAATCCTCTCGCAAAATTCATAACATGAGAAGTAGCGGAAACATGTGGCTGCAAGTGGACAAGCCTGCAAGTAGCTCAAAGTGGTGGGCTCCTCTCTCACATGGTGACCACCCTTACCACTCTTTCTCCTTTGTACCTCTGGCTCTGAATCTGACTCATGGTCATCACTTTGCTCATAGTCAGTTTCGGTTTCTGACATGGTTTCAGGAGCAAAGTGGCTGAAATGTGCTACTGCTTCTGCTTTAAAATTTGTTGTGTTAACTGCTTTGAAATGTTGTTTCAAGGGGACAAGTAGCACAAGGGAAACGTTAGGGAAGGGAGATTGGGAAAAACATATGAAACAAGGATTTTAGGGGAATACTTATGACATTTACATCATCATACAATTTCATTTGCAAGGATGTTATGGGAGGTAGGGTTTGGGGTTTGATTTTTGATTTATTAGGGAAATTAAGTAACAGTGATAAGGAAGTAAAAATGAGAGGTGGGAAAATGTAGGAACAATAGGAATGAAAAGGAATACCTTAAAACAGCAAAACAAACCCTAGCAATTTTGACATTTCAAGCAAAAGCACAAGGAGTCTTTACTTGCAAATGAAGGCTTTGAAAACATAATCATGATCGTCTTCAAGCTTTAGCAAACATAATTTACATGATTGAAAGCCTACCTGACAAGCTTGAGGAGATTTAGGGTATTTTTCAAGTTTATAATCAATTGTTGCCTGAGAGTTCGCGCACAGAGCCTGAGAGGTTGCACACTCTTGAGAGGTCGCACACTTGTATTTTTATAACTGCTGGAACCCCCCTGAGAGGTCGCGCGGGCCCAAGAGGTCGCGCGCAGCTGTGGATAGGTCGCGCACAGTTCCTCTCTGCAAATTTCGCCCAAATGATCTTGGAAATGATTTTCTCTATTGCTTGAAGGCACAATGAAGCTTAATGGAGGGAGAGAGAGACTTTATAACCTTGGTTTGAATTTATTTCATGTCAAAACCCTCTTTCTAATGTTTTTTCATGACACTTTTTTAAATTTTGAATGTTGCTGACTTTTTGGTTTCCTTTTGTCCTGAAATTGATTGAATTGATATTTTTTCTTGAAAATTTTTGCAGGGATAGCTTCTGAGGACTCTTGGCAAAGTGGACCAGGGCTGCATGCTGACTTTCGAAGAATTTTTGAATTTTTACAATTTTTACAAAATTTTGAGAAATGACCTTGGCTTTAAAAACAGGGTTTTTAAATCCAAGGTAAAGATTAATTGTACAAGATGAAATCTTTTGAAGAAACACTTTGATAATCATCCCTCTGGCCTGCTCGACATTTATTGACTTTAGAGACATGACCTTGAAGACAAACTGGACCTAAACCCTAGACCTAAGACTTTTGACATCAAGACAAGACAAACACATTTGAAAGAGTTTATTGACTGAAACAACTTGATCCAGCAATGCCAAGAGGGGATTAAAGACACTAGCTCCTCCATCAGGGTTATGGCATGCCTAATGGAATGCAGTGAGATGACACTGATGAGACACTTACTTATGCAAAATGCAAAGAGTTTTGATCGTTGATGGAGGGCTACTAGACCGACTCTAACACCTGGAGCAACCTCGGGTCAATCTGTGTATCGACATTCACATCCTTGCTGCTCTTCTCCTGCTGCCTTTTCTATTCCTCCTCATGTATTCTCTCTTGTTCTTTCTCTGTGCTTCCTCTTGTTCTTTCCTCTGTACTTCTTCCTGTTCTTTCCTCTGGAGTTCCTCCTACTCTTTTCTTTGGACTTCTTCGAAAATTTCTGATGTAGCAGGAGGTTCGTTGGTAAGTCGTTGTTGAGGCTCGCTTGACTGTGTCATCCGGGCAGTGGCTAACAAATATAGAGGCAGAGTTTGCAACCTCTGCTCGCTAAGTTTGTTAAATTCGACTAACCCGTCATCGTGATATCTCATTTTAGCTAGCACTTGAACCTGAAATATTGACTCGGCCGAGGAGAATAGGTCATCAAACTCATCTTCTTTATGTTCAAACTTAGTGAGTTTTGTCTGTTCTAGTACATTATAGACGACCTTGTTTGGATCAAATCGTCTGTTAGGAAGAATGGCGAGATTCAGTATATTTATCTTTTCTACTTCTTTCTCTACATGCTTATAGTCATGCAGAGTGTAAACGCCACACCTTAGAGGAAAAGGAGACCAAACTTGCTTCTTTGAATTCCTGAGAGTCTTGGTAGCTCCTATGGATGTAAGCTGATATGCATTTTACATTCCCCGATCGTCGATAGCAATATCGCATCGGAGCAAAGAGAGGGGCCTTTTGTTACGATTGCTTACCTTCCCGATATCCGATAGTTATCCGCGCTTGTCGCATCGGGGAAAACCAATGGGTCTTTTGTTATGCATCCTTTGTTATTGCGATATGCGATCTTGCGATCGCTTTATCGCAATAATAAAGAATTATTCATTTTTTATTATAAGATCGATTATATGTTGTCTCAAAAGGTTTATAATGTTTTGTTTCTTTTCGGACCTTTTGAGGAATGATAAGTTGATACCAATTTTATCTAAAAGGGACCCATTTCATATTATAGTTTTGAAAATAAAATTTTATGAAATGGGGGGTTGTTGTACACAACAAGAGGACCCTACGGAGAAGTGGTAAGATTTGTTGTATCTAGCCACATATGATGTCATCGATGCAGTGTTGGATAAATGGTCGATACAGTGACACGCCACCACGAACTTAGCAGTGGGTGGAAGCAAGTCCGCCGCACAAAAGAAGAAGAATGAGGCCAATCTAAAGATAGTTTAGCTAGTCGAAAAGAGGAAGAAGGAGGTCATTGAGAAGGTGAAGGTAGAATAGATAGGAAAGAAGGTAGGAAAACAGATAGGTGGCACAAAGCGGGGCTCTAAAAAAGGGGCACAGTAGCCTTTGCCTGAAACCAAAGAAGAGGACACAGAACAGCACGACAGCGACCCTCAGGAAATGTCTGGCTGCATTAAGTACCCAAGAGAGATGGAAAAAGGACGGCCTAGAAAGAAATCCAAGGTGACCAAGACCTATTTGGACCCTATCACACTAACGGAGGGAGATTTGTACAACATCAGTGACACAGTCAAAGATGTCACTGCGGAGGCCCTACAGCAATTTGAAAGGTAACAGCAAGTCATCCTAGGGGCCATCCAGACTGGACCATAGGAGTTTCAGACACACGTGTCGCAAGTTGGTACAGTGTCTACCAGCTTGGTTATCATCACATCAGAGGCTACTGATATGCTGCGCATGAAGGCTTCTAGTGCGCTAGTGTTGCCGAATGGAGCATTGACAACAAAAAATGAGGCTGACAAGCCCACTGTTAATGCCTTGAAGGGAGTAGGATTGAACCTGGCATCGCTCCCATGCGAAGCACTCCACCTCTTGCGAGATGGAGTAATTGCAGAGTTGAGGGTCGCACGCACTGCGCCCTCCAAGTGATCAGTGAACAGAAAATAAACAATGAGCAGATGGCCTTATAGTGGAATGTTTCCATCGCCACTGAGGCTGAGAAGACCAACCAAAGCAAGAAGATCATCCAGGTCATGGAGGAGGTCTATAGAATGGTCCTGGAATTGGCCATTCTGGAGGAGGATCCAGTCGAGGTTTGCATCCATAAATTGCCATAGGGGTGCGCAACACTTGGACGGGGATTGCATGGGTTCAATTGGAGTTGAACCTGCAAATTACAGAGCTCTAGTTGATGGCTCAGCCTTCAACACCACCAACGGTAAAGGAACACCAGGCGGTCACTGTCACAGAAGTAATAACAACAGTGGAAAGTGTACTACCAGAAAACACCCAGTTGTTCAAACAATCGTTTGAGGTCCTGACCAGCTTGCAGGAGGACCCAAATATCCAAAGGCTAGAATTGGAAGTGTGCAAACTTGAACAACGTTATGACAAAGTTAAGGGCACAGCGCAAACTGCCATGCTAAGACAGAGGTTAGCCAAGCTACAGGAAGCTAAGCAGCCAAAGGAATAGATGGACATAGCGCTGCACAAGGAAGCAATCCTAAGGGCGCAACGAAAGACCTGGCTAGAGGAAGCTTATGCAGTCACATGAAACATTGAAGACAAGCTTATGCCTCTGCAAGCAACACAACAACAGCTTCAGGCTGACAGCGCAAGGGTAGTAACCAAGAAGACAGTCGAAGATGCGAAGTAGGTAGAAGCTCAGTGCACAGCCAAAGTTGTGGTCATCAGGGTCGAGATGGACGGGTTTCACGCAAATATCTCTACACCTACCGAGAGACTCGAGGGCGAGTCACGATGTTTGTGTTGGCAGCATATTGGGGCATGTTGGGAGCGGGATCCCCCAAGGGCAGTTTTGGGGCTAAAAGCCCATGTTTAAGTCAAATTTTTGTAATATTAACTTAAAGACTCTGCATTTTGTGGTCGCAGAGCGCGAAGGTGTTATGTGTCACAAAGGGTAGTCCACCCTTAGTTTTGTAAAGTAAAGTTGGTTGTAAGAGATCTATCCATGGTCCACAGACCATGGGATTGTATAAAAAGAGCTAAGCTCTAAGTAGTTTCGGAGACACAACATGTAAGAGAGTCATAGCCTTAAAGAAAGAAGTCCAAGTCTTGGGTGGTAGCATAGGTAGACACTCTGCAGCTAGGTGTGAAAAGGCCTAGGGTAGAAGTCTACAGCTGAGTGCAAGAACCCCTGCAGCTGTGTGCAAAGGGTGAACAGAGTCTGTAACACTTGGAAGATATTAATAAAAGGAGTTATTCTGCAATTTATGTGTATTTGTTTTGTTGATGGTGTTGAGTTACGAAATGGGTATGTATTTACTCTTAATTCCATCACCTTTTCCCTCTCTTCTTATCTCTTTCATATCTTAATATGCTAACATACTGATGAATTATGATAAGAAATGGATGAATTATTGGAATTTAAGATTTAGCCATCGTAACTAACTTTTACTCCTCTTTATGCAGAAAAATGACGAAAGGAACAATTGTTGTTCCCTAGCGACGGAACAGCATAACCCAACAAAGGGAGAATGGAGCGTGTCAGTTGCAGATAGGTCAGAGGATGAATCAGGAGGATCAACGCAAAATAGGAAGGGTGTCTGAAGATAGCATTCAATTGCAAATACCTCAAGATCCGAAGATCCTGAGGGATCACATTTATCTTTTACCTCTTTCTGACTATAAAATAAAATGATTATAGGAGGAAAGGGGATTAATCTCTGTTATTTCAAATTGTAATTTTAATTCATAGACTCGTGTTGTTGGAGAATGCGACCATGTTTTAATGCTACTTAAGTTCAATGATTAATATATAATTGAGGTTGCTTTTCATTCGTATTTTATGAAGTAGCTCAGCAGTGTTCATTGGTGGCTAAGGGCCTGACCTCTGATGGATTAAACTACTTCTTTGTGTTATATATTTTTGATTCTCGCAAGTTTGATTGGTTTGATAATTTTCCCATTTTCTGTGAGTTTATCCTATTCGTTATTTACCGCTTTCCTGTACTGAAGTAGTATATTTTCTTTATATATTATATAGCACTGTCACTTGATTCAATTTACACTTATTACAGATTAAATTATTTAGATAGTGAATCGTATCGATTTAATCAGCTGTAAGAGTTCGGTTATTGCTACTGAACTCTCATATTGATATCATTTCCATCTGGATTTCTTCGTAGAGATTGAGTATGATTTAGATTGAATTAGCTAAGAAGAGATTGGTTATTGCTACTATGCTCTCGGTTGATTCTATTGTTTATTGAATTGCTTGTGTGAGAATTGATTACGATTTTAGTAAAGGATTGAGTCTTGAAGCTTAGATGTCATATTTCCTTTAATAATTGCAATTTGATTTTATTAGATACATCCATTTACTTTTGTATCAAAGATCTATACTTCATTTTAAGAAACATTACTCTCTGGAGTTATAGCATGCACATATTGTGTACACTCTTGGAATAAAAGGACTTGCCTGGGTTGATGATTAATGTGGGGTAATTAGGAGTTTTGAAAGACACATTTTATCAGCCAACATTTTGGCACCATTGCCAGGGAGAGTGTCGCCATTTTACAAAGAGTGATGTATATATAATAATTGTTGTTGGGAAAGAATTGGGTATTGAATACAGAAGGTAAGAAACTACGTAACGAGCAAGTAAAGTGCTTTCTACTCTGCCCGCTTTTCAACACAATTACAAAAAAGTGAAGAACCATTCTGCATCAATGTTTACAATAAGTACCTGTACAACTCACACAAATTCCCATCTCTCTAGCAAGTTCTTAGTGATTGAAGCAGCATGAGTTGCATCCACCAAAAACGACTGTTTCCTTTCCCCGTACAATTCTGACAATCGATAGATCTTGAGAACCAAGCAGCTTGGGAAACAAATCGAGTTTGTCCATTATGATATAGGATTCGTAATCAACCCTTTTGCTCGATAAAATAGGAGCCACAGGTGTTTGATGTTTTTTTGTTGAGAGAGAACTGGGTATTAAAAATGGAAGGTAAGAACCTGCATATGAAGCAACTAAAATGCCTACTCCCCCACCTGCTTTCCAGTAGAATTGCTAGCAATTTAAGGTAGAAATAAACATTCGAATTTTTTCATGAATGACTTGAAAAATATAAGAGACCGATGACCCTTGGATGACCAACTTTTATCGACGACATCTTAAGAAAAGTTGAATCTCAGTCATCAGTAGGTCCTCGAACCATTGCTTCCAGATAACCTACTATCTCCCTTCGGGCCACAGGCTCACCATCTACAGCCTACGTTGAGGTCCACAGTAAAACTGAAGAGATTGAGCAGAGTTTTCAAGACATTGAAAATTCACGGCCAATTCCCTCACAGGAAGGGAATTCTTGCAACATTCGTGAAGGAGGAGGAGAAATAGGGGAAATAGAGGAACCAAGATCCCCTCAGGTAGTAATTGAACAGAGGACACCCATTGTCCCAAATCAAGGGAGTGCTATTAGGATCATTCCCACCTCTTCTAGACATCCTAGGGATAACTCTCTAGCTCCAGAGATCTTGGAATGGTACTAGCATATCTTTGATCAAATGGCCAATAATCCACAAACACCCCAGACCTCTACATTACAGTATCCTATTATTGACACAGTTGTTAATGCCTCCACGAAAGTTATCCCTCTACAATATGTTCCCACCTTTCATGGACTCACTTCAAAATATTTGGATTTGTTCTTGTTTGAATTTGATGTCCTATGTTGGGGTTATGATTACACCACCGATCCCCAGAAACTGAAATTGTTTCCCTCCACTTTAAAGGGAGCAGCCCTGCGTTGGTTTATGGGACTGGGTGGGGGCACCATAAATGATTGGGACCAAATTAAAACTACTTTCCTTCAAAAATATCAGGATTATTGCAGATCTAGAGAACTAAAATATGAGATATTCCAAATGGTGGCAAGACCTAGTGAAACTTTGGAAGAGTATGTGGAGCGTTTCAAATATAACCTCCAAAGGTCTGCCTTTGCCTAATAATGTGCTAAAAACCTCACTAATTAAGGGGATGAAAGACCAGTGGATAGAGACATTAATATTATGGGTAAAGGTGATATCAATTAAGAAGACTATGCTTACATTATTGATTTATGTATCAGGTGCTCGAGGGGTAGTACAAGACTGAAACCAGCAGAATGCGATATGATCACCAAGGATAGAAAAATCTCTAGTGGAAGCATTACTCGTACTGAAGTTGGCAACCTGCTAGAAGATTTCAAAATGGATATCCCGGGAACCTTGACAACACAATTAGACATCATGCAAGCCAAGCAGAAGTAGGCTGAAGCAGAACAGAACCTGGTTATTTTTTTCCCTTGATGCAGGAAGAAACATAGTCATAAAGAATGTCCATTGGATATGGTATAGACCTGTGCCATATGCACTAAAGAACATGCTCCCAAGATTAAAAGAATTCTTCAAATAGGCAGAGGAAGAAATAGAACTAGTCTACCTGTTAAATCAATGTCACCAATGGAAAGCATGACAAATAGGTATGCCTACCGACCCATCTTCATTCTTTCAACCCTCACAATATAATTCTCAGAAATACATAGGAGCTACATCGCAGAACCAACCACCTTTTCCTAATTGGTCACCACAAGAATTTTCTATGCCACCTTGGTCCAATCAATCAAACCCAAACAATAGTTGGCCAAATTCCTCTTACTTCCCACCATTCTGGCAGAACAATCCATATCCATCTCAATGGACCCCTCCTGTTAGCGCTCAAATCCGCCTTAGGCTGAAATAAGGCAAGACTCAAGGCCACATCAAACCATGCTCAGCCACGTAGCTAGCCCTACGAGGACAGGAGAGGGCTCTCTCCGGGTCAAACTCAGCAAAATATATTCGAAAAGGCTCGAGATGACCGAATTGATGACTGATTTTAGGCTAGGTATTAAGTACAAAGAGTTTAGGATTGATTTTTTATGATTTTGTTGAAATCAAGGGAAAGGCAATTTTGGGTGCGGGGATGAGGCACAGTTTTTGCAGAGGTCCACTTGGGGAAAGATAGGCAATTGTTTTGATGCCTTAAAGCAAGTGAGATGGATAGATCAAGACCGGTGAGAGGCGAAGGAGAGCAAGGGGTCTCAATTATTCTCCTTAAACTGAAGAAAACATAGAATATTAAACAAATTTAAAGGCAGAGCATGGCAGTTTCATGGATTCTACCTTAACACTTCATTTGCTTAATAAGAGAAGATTCAATAAAGATAATGATGCACATACATAACTTACAATAACTGAAAGAAACACACCATCAAGACATAAAGCCACATGGATCCCAAGTAGTGCTGGAAAACCCTGGTTTTCCTTTGCCAAAAATGTTGGTAAAATATGTACAATATAGTCTCAAAACTATCCCAAGAGTCCAACCTGCTACTGAATGAAAAATTACATATATAGACCAAGCCAACCCATTCCCTAACCTCTATGGGTCGAGCTCCTCCTTCTAGGAACTGTTTCAACCAATTCTAAACTGAGCACTACAAACTAGGCAATCAAAACAACTTGCCTCTATAAGCTAGGAAACCAATTCATTCATTAATTTTTGCCATTTCATGAATGAATCTTCTAGAATAGGTAAAAAGTGTCATGTCAACATGAAATTACATCAATTACATCAAAGAGGATGAAAAATCCCACCAAAAAGTCAAAACTAGTCAATGTTGTGTTTTCCTGAGCTGAAGGTGCAAAACTGGCAAATTTTCCCAACGCGTAGCGCGCCATTTCTCTACGCATAGCGCGCCTTTCAGGCCACTTTTGAGGCACTTCCAAGCATCCAAATGAAGTACAAGTGGGCTTGTTGGAAATTTCTGGATGTCTACTCTCTCGCTCAAGTGGAATTTCTCAATTTGGTGTCCATTTGCTCCTCCGAAATTGCAATCTCCCAAGACTGCTTTCTGTGTGTCCAAAAAGTGACAGAATGTCATTTTTTCCTTGTTTTTTGACTTTTTGGGGGCTCAAATCTCCATGAAACTTCTTGGCAGTGGCTGAGAAAGTGTAATTTTTCATGAAAAATCCAAAAATGCTGAGCTTTTGTGAAATGGACCTCCCCGACTTAAGGGTAGCACATGGCGCGCTACGCGTTGAGCCAAAACCCCAACACGTAGCGCGCCTGAGCCCTACGCATAGTGCGACTTTCATATGCTTTTTGGAGGCCTTCTGGGTGTCAAAATTGGGTGCAGGATAGCTCATTGCAAAGGTATTTGAGTATAATTTCCTACACAACTGGAATTTTTCAATTTTGAGTTCATTTTCCCTATCAAAAATCAAATCTCCCAAGACTAGTCAAAATGTGCCAAATGAGGCTGCCTCAAGGAAGAGTGATGTTGCAGTCGACTTTGGAATGCCTTCCTCAAATCCAAATTGATATCATGATAGCTCATTGGAAATATATTTGTGTCTATTTATCATTTTACTCATCAAGAAAGTTATTTGGCCAACCAATCTAGGAGAAAACCTGATTTTCCCAAGGTCACTTCAGAGGTGCATTCGATTCTCCTGAGGCAACGGTATTGTTGACAGTTCTATAAAACCATGACACCTGTGTAAAAAGTGAAGGAGGTTTTTCTTCCTTGCAGGTTTTGGACAAAAACCTCTCTCAGTTTTCCAAAACTAATCTTTGATTTCTCAAAAACATCATTTGAGTAAAACCTACCCCGATGTGTGGAACAAGAGATTTCGTCGAAATGAAGTGAAATGAAGGGGATAGGAGGCTTCTAAATTCTTGAGGAAATTTTGGGGAGTAGGTAGGGATGTTAGGAAGTAGGGGAAAGTGGCATCTCAGATATTGAGTGAGGGGAATGGGTCTAAAAGGGCAAAACACAGGCCTAGCCTAGAAAATTGCCAAGTTGTGGCAAGAAACTAGGGTTTGTGCAAAAATGAGGAATTTGGGGGATCTGAGTGATGGGAAGTGTTTTATAAGGTACATGAAAGATAAGGGAAGGTGTATGAACATCTGGATATAAGTTTTTCTAATGATTTGACCATCCAAGAGAAATTATCTCCAAAACCCTAAGAGAGGGAAATGACTTTGCCTGGGCGCAACTGAAGCATGAACAAGGTGTAAAATGACTCATTAGACACTAACATGATAATGAAAACGCTATGAATGATGATAGACTCAGCCGAATGATGACATGGACCGACATTTGGACAACTTTAGAAGGAGTGAAAGCAAACCCTAGACCTAAAGCCTAGTGACCAAATTTTGCTTGAAGACTCTTTGAAATGACAAAATTTGACCTTGACACTCTGAGACCACTTTGTAAGAGCATATTTGATCACTGGAGGAAGGCTGGAAAGACTGACACTAACACCTCCAATTCACAAAACCAAAAATGGCAGTCAAGATGGCAAATACCTACAAACTAGCCGGCAGGAACAATCCCCCTACCTCAACCTATGATACCAGCACCTTACATGCTGTAGCAGAATCCTCAACCCAATCTACGACCATAGCTCCCAGCCCAGCCCTACCTGAATCCTAACAATGGACCAGTCCATTCAATACAAATTATTGAAGGGCTGGATACAGAAACTGAGTTGAGAGAGTGTAATGAACCCAAATTGAGGTCTAGACCGATAATCGAATCAGAGGGTGATAAAAATATACAATTAGAAGAACCACTACCTGTAGAACAAACACCTCAAACAAAGAATATAGTTAAACAGAAAAGCCACGATCAAGTTATTACTCTTCTCCACCATTCCCAGAAAGATTGATTATACCTCACCCAATCAAATATTCTGATTTCAATCTCCTGGGAGAATTAAAAAATCTTTGAGTAAAAATACCCTTCCTCCAGGCTATTCAGGACATTCCAATCTATGCAAAAACCATTAAGGAATTGTATACCAAAAAACCTACGAGGAAAATAAAAGTAACACCAACTATCCACGTAGTCGGAACTTTGTCTAATTTATTATCAGGCAAGGAAACACCGGTGAAATATGAGGACCTAGGAAACCCTATAGTCACAGTACAAATAAATGGATGTTCCTTTCCCGATGCATTAGTCAATCTAGGGGCAGCCACAATATTCTCACAACAACAACCTGGTAGAGACTTGGTATTACAAGCCTTAGATCCAACTATGACCTTGCTGGAACTTGTTGACCGATCAGTTGTCAAACCAGAAGGGACATTATAGGATGTAATGGCGTCTATAGATTCTTGGGAATACCCAGTAGATTTCTTGATTATTAATCCTAGAAACCGGTTAGATGGACATCCTCTAATACTAGGAAGACCTTGGATAGTGCCTGCAGATGCTTATATAAGTTGTCGAACAGGCAGTACGACTATAGCAAGAGGAAGTAATGTGAAGAACCTAGCTTTATATCCTCCAGCTCAGCCAAACCTAACTATAATAAAAACTAGGAAACAACCTGTAACATATTTAACTGAAAATATTCGATCACCACTAATTGTAGTAGATGCTCTTGAATTTAAGAATCAAACAGAAGATGACATTATTAACACTTACATTAACCACCCAGCTACCGTATCTAATCTAAAATGTCACATGATTGAAGCAGCCCTGGATAACGAAATTGAAGAAGATCCCTTAAAAGATATCAATGAAAAAACAATACCAACAACAACTGTTTATAATAGCAAACCCATTGAAATTGAGCTAAGGAAATTCCTAAACATTAACAAAAACCTGACTAATGACCAGCAGCAGAGGCTTATCCAACTCCTTAGAAAATATAAGGAGGCTTTCGCTTGGGATTACCCATATGTGAAATGGATTGACCCCCAATTATGTATGCACCACATCTATATTGAGAAAGATGTGAGACCCATTCGACAAGCTCAACAAAGATTAAACCCTCACCTAAAGAATGTTGTTAAAGATGAACTACATAAACTGTTAGATGTAAATTTCATCTATCCTATATCTGATAGAAATTGTGTTTCTCCATTAGTTGTGGTTCCTAAAAAGAATGGGAAATGGCGTATATGTGTCGATTACAAAGAGCCTAATAAAGCAATGCAAAAAGATCATTTCCCCTTCTGTTCATTGACCAGGTTCTAGACACATTGGCAAGTAAAAAATTCTTCTCTTTCCTAGATGGCTTCAGTGGCTACAACCAAATCCAAATTGCCCCTGAAGACCAAGATAAGACTACCTTCACCTGCCCCTGGGAGACGTTTTCTTACGGGGTATTACCTTTTGGACTGTGCAATGCACCTGCCACATTCCAGAGAGCATACTCAGCATCTTTGCAGGCTTGATAAACGAGGGACTAGAGGTGTACATGGATGATTTTACACCCTATGGAGATGACTTCGAGCTGGCATTACAAACATTGGAGAAAGTCATGGAAAGATGCATTGCTACTAGACTCTGCTTAAGCCATGAGAAATGCCACATGATGATGACCGAAGGCCTGATCCTGGGTCATTACATGTCAGCAACTAGAATTCAGGTAGATCCAGCAAAAATTCAGATAATCCTCTTAATACCTACCCCCTGCACTCAAACCAAGGTACGTAGTTTTTTGGGATTTTCTGGATATTATCGAAGATTTATAAAAAACTTCTCCCAAATTGTTGCACCATTATATGCTTTGACAGGAAATATCGATTTTATATGGACTAACAAATGTGACATTGGCTTTGAAGAATTAAAACGGCTAGTATCAACAACCCCAGCATTACAGGGCCCAAACTGGAATTTACCATTCCAGATTTCATCTGATGCATTAGATACAGCCATTGGAGTAGTTCTCAACCAAGAGGAAGATAAGAAACCTTATGCGATATACTACATCAACAAAAATTTAACTCCTGATAAGTTGAATTACACTGTGACCGAGAAAGAGTTTCTAGCTGTAATCTATGCTATTAACAAATTCAGACATTATATAATAGGATACCCTGTGGTTTTGTTCACTAATCACTCTGCTATCAAATACTTAGCTAATAAACCTATTACGAATGGAAGAGTGACACGATGGTTAACCCTTTTACAGGAATTTGACATAACAATTGAGGATCAACCGGGAAAGGAAAAGCTGGTGGCAAGCTTCCTCTCATGTGTGCCAAAAATAGACGACGCATTGGCAGTAGAAGATCAGTTCCCCGATGAGCACCTATTTCCTGTAACCGTGAAAACATCGTGGTACGCGGATGTCATGAATTACCTAGTAGTGGGAAAATTACCCAAGCACCTAACACCCAGAGAAAGAAAGTTAATAGTGTAATGCAGCACTCGGTTCTCCTGGATCGGAGGATACCTCTTTCACATAGGATCCTATATGCATATCCGAAGGTGTGTCAAGAAAGACAAAATCTACGATATCCTAAAATCCTGCCATGATGGACCTTGCGGTGGACACTTTGCAGGCCGTGGGACTGGACATAAAGTCTTACAGATGGGTTATTATTGGCCCACCATTTTTAAGGATGCCAAGAAATTTTTCCAGGCATGCAATAGCTGCCAAAAAATGGGTCACCCTGGCCAGTCTGACGAGATACCCCTACATCCACAGTTAGTCATAGAGCCTTTTGAATTTTGGGCATTAGATTCCGTTGGCCCAATAAACCCATCATCTAATAAAAAGACATATATACTGGTTGCAATGGAATATGTGTCTAAATGGGTGGAGACAGAAGCATTACCAAGGGCAACAAAGGACACAGTAATCCATTTTCTTTTCCAAATTTTCGTGCGATATGGCTTGCCCAGAGAAATAATTATGGATGGAGGGCCACAATTTGTAGGCCATAATATTGCTACTACATTAAAAAATCATCACATTTTGCACAGAATCACATCTCCATACCACCGGTAGGCAAATGGCTAGGTAGAAAGTAACAACAAAGTAATCGAGGCCATTCTAACAAAGATAGTCACCTCGCATAGATGTGACTGGGCTACCCGATTGTGAGAATCCCTATGGGAATATCGCATGACTTGGAGGAATACCATAGGGTACGCCCCATATTAGCTGGTGTTTGGCAAAGAACCTATCTTCCCCATAGAGTTTGAAATTCAAACATTGAGGACAACCCAAGAAGTAGGGTTGGATTTGAATGAAGCAAAAGTTAATAGACTACATCAAATCAATGAATTGGATGAAATCTGACTATCATCTCTTCAGCATACTGCACTGATTCAACAACAAAGAGAAAAATGGCATGATGCCCTCATCAAGAAAAAGATATTCCATGAAGGTGACTGAGCACTTTTGTACGATTCTAGGTTCCAGGATTTCCCGGGCAAACTCCAGACCAAATGGTTAGGTCCCTACGAGATACAAGAGGTGCATGATAATGGCACCCTTACATTAGCCACCATTGATGGGTCTAGCTACTCTTTTAAAGCAAATGGACATCGAGTACACCTCTACCACAAACTGCTTACAAGGGAATCCTTTTGCCAACAAATACGTGAAGATTCCACTATGAAAATTCTCGCTGAAGAGGGCAAATCTTCGACAGCATTAGTCCAGTGAAGAATTTATTTTTGAAACTTGTACATAAAATTTCTTTTCTGTTTTCTTCCTATTTGATTTGATTTTCTTAGAACAGTAGAGATGATTGTTTTCCCATTTTCCTTTATTGTTCCCTACAAGGAACAATTGTTTTTACCTATAGGGAACAACACTTTTTCGTGTGCATTTTCCTTTGTTGTTCCCTACAGGGAACAGTTGTTTTTCCCTATTGGGAACAACACTTTTAGTGTGTATTTTTCTTTACTATTCCCTACAAGGAACAGTTGTTGTTCCCTATAGGGAACAACGCTTTTTGCATGCATTTTTTTGTTGTTCCCTACAGGGAACAGTTGTTGTTCCCTATAGGGAACAACACCTTTTTACATGTATTTTCTCTTTGGTGTTCCCTACAGGGAAGAGTTTTTGTTCCCTATAGGGAACAACACTTTTTGCGTATTTTTTTCTTTGTTGTTCCTTACATGGAACAGCTATAGTTCCCTATAGGGAACAACACTTTTGCGTGTATTTTTTTGTTGTTCCCTACAGGGAACAACTATTATTCCCTACAGGGAACAACTATTGTTCCCTACAGGGAACAACACTTTTGCATGTATTTTTTGTTGTTCCATACAGGGAACTGTTGTTGTTCCCTATACGGAACAACACTTTTTATGTGTGTTTTTCCTTGTTGTTCCCTATAGGGAACAACTGTTGTTCCCTATAAGGAACAACAATTTTTTTGTGTTTTATTATGTTGTTCCCTTCAGGGAACAACACCTTGTGAGTATTATTGAGAACATCTTTTTTCCCCTTGCATGATCATCCCTAAACCATCCCAGTTCACTCTTTATGATCCTCTTTACAACATAAAAGTACAATACATATTTAAGGACAACAATACTAGAACAGGAAAATATCTTGAATATTATCATCTTTAACAAGATTACTTTGTAATGATCGAAAAATAGAGGACACAATTATCTATATCACTTCACTGTCCTCATTTCCACTATAAATCAAACTGATTGATTATCTGTACCATGTTGGTTCTCCCCTATCCCGTATAATTCTCTCTGTTGATTATTAATAAGATTATAGGTATATTTTTTTCTATTGATATGTTCAAACTTCTTCTACCATCCCCACTCTTCACAAGTGCTAAGCCACCCCCTATATATAAAATGGGGAGTCATTATACATTATATATATATAATTTATAATATATATTTATATATATATATTATGATTATTCACTAACAATTGTATGACTTTTTCCACAGATGGAGGATAGGGGGTCTCATCACGAGCTAGCCTACTATGATCATAAGGAAGGAGTGAAGTGGCATTCCCACTATGGCCACCACACCAAGGATATGATCGAATGGATGCATCAAGAAATAAATTCCTTGCAACAGGAGGTCTCATCACGAGCTGGCCTTACCACTTTCACTACTTCCCAATGAATGGCAATGTGTTCATCTAGTTACCATGCCAACACATTGGTCTCTACTATGGACATCATAATGCACTTCCCTAATTATACATAGAGGACCATGGTTCCCAAGGGCTAGAAAGCAACTATGTTGAGGCTATGGACGCCTGTAGGCAACGGAAGCTCTACTAATGGTATTGAAGTTTTATTTTCTACATCAATAATTATTAAAATGCCCTCTTCTTATGTTTTTATCTTTTCTACGAAGAGATTATGTCCCTAACTTACCCTGAACCTTTATGCATGAGTTAATCTTTTTAAATCAATCACAACAGTTTTAAGTGGAATAATGGCGATAAATTATTATTTCTTTTGTATGTTGTCCTTTTTCTTTATCGCATCACCTCACAGCATCATATCACTTATTGAAATTCTCGTTACACGCCTTGTTTTCATCACTCCAATATCCTTTATGATCCTTTCATTAATATGTGTACCTTTCCACTTTCATTACCCAATCCATCACCCCTGCACTTCATCGCCAGCTCCTTATCCTTTCATTCATTTGGTCGTAGGCAACCTATTATTTCGAAGGGGGCCGAGGACCTCCAGTATACTTATGCATGTGCTATCATCTTTTCATTTGATTTTGCAGAATAATACGACATCCCATGATTATAGAGCATGTGGCATTATAACAGTCCTCGATAACGGTATTTATGTTTATAAAGTATCACCTGATAGAGCCATTAGAACCATTTGTTGTTCCATCACTCGGCTCTGTTCGTTGTTGTGCTTTCCTCGCTACACTAATCGTTTGCAGAATTCAAGCATTATGGGAGGAAGAACAGTGCGCTGAGAACCTTTAACACTGGTTGTCTCTGATGAAGCCATGGAAATTCTAGCTCATGCAGGATGGATAACATATTTTTCAAGATTTCAACCTCCCAATGAGGAAATCACCATCGAATTTTTACAGAATCTACAGAATGGAAAATCTGTGGTAAGAGGCAGACAAATCGCTGTAACAGACACGGTGATAGCAAAAGTGTCTGGGTTGCCGGCAGAAGGACCAGTATGGGCTAGCAAGCAATTAAAGCTACATGATGCTATCGAGGCTTTTAAGGACGAAGGACAAGAGTTAATCAATAAAGGAAAAGGAATTCGAACATCTTCTCTTGGAGAGCCATGGGGAGAATTGGCACGAATTGTCCAGAACTATATTACTTACAATGGGCATAAATACGTGGTAAGGTCGTGACAACTCAAACTTTTAGCAGTTATAAAACAAAAATGCTCTGTTAATTTGCCTACACTGTTGAATTCACTACTGCATGACAGTGCCGAGAGGCTGAGACGATCCCAACACATAGAAACAGTAGTTAGCCACCATTGTCTGATCATGTTAATAGTTAGCTATAACCTTGCTCAACAACAATCAACCTGGGATGATCTAATATTGGCCCTCGAAAGAGGTGTAGCCCTGCCAGCACCTAATCCTATTCCAAAATAAAGAGGACTTCCCTTTTAGGAAGCATACCTCACAAACGTAGACGATCCACAAGGTTGAGGTCAAAACAGGGAGTGTTTGAAAATCCTCAAGTTAGTGCTAGTCAACCCATAGAATTATCCAATCCAGTAAGTGAACAATTCTTGCAGCTAGAGTTAGAAAGACAAGATAACCCTAAATGAGAACCTGAGGAAGGAACAGGGCATTCCGAAGATGAACAAAGAAATGAATTAGGACCTCCCCCAACACCAAATATGAGTTCCCAAGACGATATTTTGCACAATTTTGAGACAGGGATGGCCCAGGTCCTGGCCAACATGAATGTCTACATGCATCCTGAAGGACTACTCAATCTTAACTTAGGAGAAACCCAATCTCCTGGGAATTCTGGCTATACCAAAATTCTATCTCCCTCAAAAGATGCAAGTCGTGAAGCAGAAATAGATATAGAGGCTATTTAGGAATTAGAGAACCAATCTGGTGACACACTCCTAGTGGAAAACAACCATGAAGGTCTAGACCCAGAAAACATAGACCAAGAAGAAGAAGTAGAGACAGATTATTCGACAAGCCAATAATCAATCTAGAGACATGGTCTTATTGGAACGAAGCCAAAGTGAACAACCAGGCTCTATAGAGACAGAAGCCATTAACGAGACTATAAGCAAACTAGTTACTCCTCCGAAAAGGTATAGAGCCAAATTGAAGAAGCTAAGAAAAGAACAACAGAAGCTTCACAAGACAGTCAAAAGACTCCAAAGGAAAATAAAAGAAATCACAATGGGAAAGGTTCTGAATGATACCCCAGCGATAGTAAATGTGGCCATGCAAACAGAATTATATGAAGGTAGGGCTACAGGAACTCAAACTGAGCCCATACCTACTCAAACAGTCATCACCCAAGAGGAACAGCATGCAAATTTAGTAGACATAGCTACTCAGATGGAGGTTTGGACCTCCCACAACAAAGAAGTACAAATAGAAGAGGTACCCTCTTATAGCATGGATACTCAAATGGAGGTTTGGACCTCCCATAATAAAGAAATACAGACAGAAGATATCCTTTCTCATAGCATAAGCACTCAGACAAGCATACAAGCCAAGGACATCATGACACACAATGACCCCATTATACTGAATCTTCCAGAAGAATTGGCACAAGCTCGGCTAGCATTGAAACGACTTGAACAAGAAACCGTTTCCCAGTAAAAATATCAAGAGCTGCAAAAACAGCTTTGGGAAATGAATGCAACAGAGAGCGAGGCTTTCGACAGATGTAGAAAGGCAGAAGAAAAAATAGGGAAGATCAAGCTCAAACTAGACAGGGTCATAGGTCAAACAGACACCATATGCTCACTATATACAGATGCTTTGGAATGTAGGTCTCCCGCCACCAATTATGCCTTGTTTTTGTTAGAACGGTACTTTTTGTTGAAAATTAAAGTCGTGAGAGCTGGAAAACAAATTGAATTAAGAACAATTGAAGATTTTATAAATTTCTGCAAACAACATGGTGTAAAGGTTCAAAGGCTTCTTTGTGAGTTTTACCTGCACAATTTTGTATTAGAGAACGAGGTGGAAAATAACCCTAACCCTTTTGTGGGGGATTTTCAATTCCAAGCCTTTATCTCGTTTGCAGTGAACCAACTCAAATGTTTTAAAGCTCATAACACATTCCAAAGATAGGATTATGGATTGGATCTTTGGGTAAGAAGTGAACCTAAGCACCCTTTACAAATTCTTGCCAACCATAAGAGTTTGATGACACGAGAAGGGGTGATTAAAATTTTAGGGCCAATTCCTAAGGAGATTGTACAGAAATGAGTATCATATTTCCTCTCCATTCAAGAAAGCTCTCTAGTTGCATCCAAGCTTAGGTGGATGGTCTCCACGAGTAGTGTGTAGGATAGGGATCCATTTAATTACAGAAATTTTAAAGTAGCTGCGACCCGTTTTGTCACCTATAGCAATCTTATTTCGAGAGAAGGACCTTATTGGTTAGGATGTCAGTTTCGGAGCCCTATTATTTGGTATCCTCCTGAAGGTTATCGGGCTATCTATGAATTGCCTGAAGGAAGGGCCCGCCTTCGTGCTCTTAGCTCAACATCATGGTTTTAGACCAATTTTTGATGCTCCCTCTCCAACCTACTCTCTAACTACACTACACAAGAACTACTTACTTTTCATGAGGACATGAAACAGGGTAAGCAGGGGAGTATGTTGAGTTACGAAATGGGTATGTATTTACTCTTAATTCATCACCTTTTTCCTCTTTTCTTATCTCTTTCATATCTTAATACGCTAACATACTAATGAATTATGATAAGAAACAGATGAATTACTAGTAGTTAAGATTTAGCCATTGTAACTAACTTTTACTTCTCTTTATGCAGAAAAACGACGAAAGGAACAATTTTTATTCCCTAGAAACGGAACAACATAACCCAACAAAGGGAGAATGGAGTGTGTCAGTTGCGGATAGGTCGGAGGACAAATCAGGAGGATCGGTGAGAAATAGGAAGGGTGTCTGAAGATAGCATTTAGTTGCAAATCCCTCTGGATGGGGAGATCCTGAGGGATCACATTTATCTTTTACATCTTTCTGAATATAAAAAAAATGATTGTAGGAGGAAAGGGGATCAATCTCTGTTATTTAAAATTGTAATTTTAATTCACAAACTTGTGTTGTTGGAGAACGTCACCGTGTTGTAATGCTACTTAAGTTCAATCATTAATATATAATTGAGGTTTTTGTTCATTCATATTCTCTGAAGTAGCTCAGCAGTGTTCCCTGGTGGCTAAGGGCTCGGCCTCTGGTGGATTAAACTGCTTCCTTGTGTTATATATTTAAGATTCTCGCAAGTTTGATTGGTTTGATAATTTTCCCTTTTTCTGTGAGTTTATCCTATTTTCTATTTACCGCTTTCCTATATTAAAGTAGTATATTTCTTTATATATTTTATAGCACTGTCACTTGATTTGATTTACGCTTATTGCAGATTAAATTATTTAGATAGTGAATCATATCGATTTAATCAATTGTAAGAGTTTGGTTATTGCTATTGAACTCTCAGATTGATATCATTTCCATCTCAATTGCTTCGTAGAGATTGAGTATGATTTAGATTGAATCAGCTAAGAAGAGATTGGTTATTGCTACTATGCTCTCAGCTGATGCTATTGTTTATTGAATTGTTTGTGTGAGATTTGATTGCGATTTCAATAGAGGATTGAGTATTGAAGCTTAGATGTCATATTTCCTTTAATAATTTCAATTTGAGTTTATTAGATGCATCCATTTACTTTTCTATAAAATATATATACTTCATTTTAAGAAACATTACTCCCTGGATTTCTAGCATGCACATATTGTGTACACTCTCGGAATAAAAGGACTTGCCCGAGTTGATGATTAATGTGGGGTAATTAGGAGTTTTGAAAGACACCTTTTATCAGCCAACAGATGGGTTTGGATATTTTGTGTATGAATTTCCTTTATTATGATTCTATGATGTGTGAATGAATACAATCACATTGAATAATTAAATGCAATTACGAATAGTTGATTACTTAGTGATAACCTTAAGTATTCGGCAAAATAAGAAAATCACTTAGGGTAATTGAGGAATATAAACAGTGCACTGCCATAACAGCTCGAAAGTACCTAAGCCCCATGTTATGGTTGCATGAAGGTTGATCGTATACTTTCGCGAAGGTATTGAAAGTTGGAATAAAGGGTTTGTCTTACAAGCCCTAGAGCGAGATCACCTACGCGAAGGCAGGGATAGAAGAGACCAAACGACATCACAACCATCTCAGGGTGCAGAAACTTGGTTCCAGCATCCCCCATACTGCTTCAGGTGATACTTCGGTCCGCACTCCGTGGGCTGATGCCAAAAGGGCTAATTAACGTTGAACCTGGGTCAGGCCCCCTCAAGCCAACATCTACCCCAAGGTTGTCATTTCCAAGCATATTATCAACTCCATTTGCATCACTTTGATTAATACTATTTTCAAGAATCCCATCTAGCATGTTGAGATTTTTGATTAAAAACATAGTAATAATATTAATATATTTCAACATGTGACATGTGTGTGCTTGTGTTCAGCCAAAGGAATCTTAGAAAAAAATGGAGAAAAAATTGTGGGGGTCATCTTACTGCCTTATAATATTCAAAGCCCCCAAGCAATTGCTTATATATTTGGTAATATTTTTATCTTACGATAAAATTCTTCTTTCCTTCAAAAATTTTCATTTTTTTCATGCAAAATAATATTTGTAGTTGGTAGCTTTTGAATTTTGTAGCTATGGTTGGTCTTCATCATTTATATTAAGCCCTTGTAATGCATAAATAATTTGCAAGACATGTTCTTCATGTCATTTGATTATTTATCCCTTGAAAGAATTTATATAAGACATGTTCTTCATGCCGGATTTAAAAGAGAAATTTTTGAAATTTAAAATTTGAATTTTTGGCTCTAAACTTTTCAATTCGACCCTCCCTCAAGTCAAGTTTTTCCAACAAAGAGACACACCCATTCTAGACATGAAAAACACTATATAAAGGCATTCAAACTCCTCCTCAAAGGAACCATTTGACCACACACAAGAAAGACAGTTTATGGGCATCCAAGCGAAGGGAAAGAAGGATAAGGGGGATGAAGATCATATTTCTCTCTCTATCTAACTCGCATCTCTCTCTCCTAACTTGCATGTGTGTTTCTAGGAAGTTTTTTGGGCAGCAATTTCTAGGCAAACCAAACTTTTGGGAAGTTTTTGGGTAGCCTATTCTGAGCAGGCTGAAATTATGGGCAAATCTAAGAGGGCCGAAGTTAGAAGGCAAGAATTTTTACTTGAATTAAACTGAATAGAGGATTGCTTGACTAGGTTTGGTCATAGCTTGTTGGATATCATAGTTGACTAGTTGCATTAGATGTATCTCTTGTTGAACTGAAGAATTTCTCTAAGAAAAAGGTTATTGTGTTTTTCTCCCAAGTGGGTTTTCCGAGGGTAAATATTGTGTTATGTTTGTGCATTGTGATCTCTATTGTCCTTATGGTTTTATGGTTTAATTTTTGAAGTGTAATTACTTAATGATAAATTGGAATTGTTAAAAAAAATCTATATCATTTTAAGAAATTATCAATATTTCAGAAATTAGTGCTTGTATCTATTGCACTTGAAAAATTGACATGGTATCAGAGCTTTGGTGAAGTATAAGACATAAAAGAGATCAATCTTGGAAAGCTTTGGTAAAAGGATATAAGACCTCATGATTCGGATTTAAACAGGAACACAACAAATTACAGAGATAACCATAAACATAGAGATGGAGCAGAAATAATACTTCATTTCATTAATGTAAAATAATGAAATATGCTTACAAACAAAAATGGAAATACACCAGCTAGGGCGATGGTAGCTTATCTCTGGGAAGGGATGTGGCAGCTGCATGCCTCTGAACTCAACTACAATGAGGCTCAAGGGCATTTTTATTATTGAACAATAAGAGCAAACCCTAACCCGAGGAGATGTAACACTAAGAGTTTATGGGCCCTATTGGGGTGACTTGGACAGCCAACTTCCTGGGGTCATGACTTGGTCATATTATCTCCATTTGACACGTATGATAGCCCATTGGAAAGATCTCTCCGAGGAATATGACGGAAAAGTAAATTTTGGAAAAAAAAATCGTTGGCGGTAGATTTCCAAAAAAATGTCATTGAGGGCCTCAAAACGGCTTCGGAAGTTTAAGACCTGAAAAACTGCTAAAAATTGTAAATTGTGCTAAAATTAAGGAAACTAAAAAACTGAAAGAAGCAATGGTGAGGGTCCAAGTGTAATTGGCAGGTGGCCACCAATATCCACCTGGATCATTCCTCCCCTCGTAGGAAGCAATGGTCCCCATTTCGTTGATTCCTCCATGAGATGAGGAAACTTCTACTAAACTTGGTCCCTGGTGAGCCACTTGCCTTGGTGAAGGAGTTGGCCTGCTTTGACAACTCGATACAGTTGGATATTCTGCTGGCGAATGTGCTTGATTTGTGTGTCCATGATCCGATCAGTTGCAGCTTGTTCCATGCAATTTGGATTTAACTCTGTGGGTGTGAGTTGTTCTGCAATGTCAGATGTGTCTAGTAATGGTGGAAAGTATGGCTGAAGGCTGTCCACATTAAACACTAGGTCCATGCCAAGGATTGGGGGAATGTTGAGCTCAAATTCATTGTCTCCCATAGCGTTGGTAATGGTGTAAGGACCATATAGGAGTGGTCTGAGTTTCCGATAGGCTCCGGTAAGGTGTTCCTTTTGCAAATGCAACCAAACTTTGTCGCCCACCTGAAACTTGTGTGGCACCCGATGTTGATCATGTCATTGCTTGTACTTAGCATTTGATTTCTCCATAATGTCATGGACCTATTGGTGAATATGTTGGATGTGCTCAATGAAGTTGTTTGCATTATCTGTTTCGGACTGGACATGAGTCGAATTTGCATGAGTAGCTGCAAATGGCATGGCCACATCAATGGGAAACAGTGGCTGGAATCCCAAGCCCACCTGAAAAGGGTTGTGGCCAGATGAGCTATGGAGATCCTGGTTGTAGCTATGCTGAACATAGGGGAAGCTCTCGTCCCATGTGTGTGGATGCTTTGAGTTGTACATGCACAGAATGTGTACGATCATCCTGTTGACAACCTTTTTCTGGCCATTAGTTTGAGGATGGAAGGTTGTGGACTTAGTGAGTTTGGTGTCCAGCATCGACCAGAGACTAGACAAAAATGTACTGACAAACCTGCTATCCCGATCTAAGATGATAGATTGTGGGAACCTAAAGTGTACCCACAGTTGTTCAAAGAATATTTTAGCAGTGGCTTCGACTGTGATATTCTTCTTGCAGGCCGTCATAATGGCCATCTTCGATAACCTGTCAACGACCACAAAAACACAGTTATTTCCATGCTTAGTGGAAGGAAGGCCTGACATGTAATCCATGTAGTTGGATTCCCAAGGTCGACTAGGGGTAGGCAGCGAAGTATAGAGGCCTTGCTTTTTCATGGTCGGTTTGGCAATGGTGCAGGCAGTGCATGATCTAATGTACTTCCCGACATCTTGTCAAAGATTCGACCAATAGAAATACTTCTGCAGTACTGCCACCATTTTCTCGACCCTGAAATTCCCAGCAGCTCGACTGTAGTGTGCTTCCCAAATCATCTTGGCACGCTCCCTTGAAGGAACACAAAAGTGACCTAGGTGGCATAACAAGGCATCTTGGAGGTGAAAATCTGGAACATGTTGACCCTCCAAGAGTGCCTAGTATGTGTGGCTGAATTTTGGGTCGCTTTTGTAGAGAAGTTTCCAATCAAAAGTCTTTTGCCCACAAGAGTTGAGAACGGTGGTTAACGCCATGATCAGTGGTCGACTGAGGCAATCTAAAACATTATTAGTGCTGCCCTTCTTATACTTGATATTCAAATGGAACTGTTGCAGGTATGCGGACCACTTCTAATGATGGTCATTCTGCAATTTCCCTTGGGTCTGTATGAACTACAGGGGTCAGTGGTCTGTGTGGATGAACGTTTCCTTCCCCAAAATGTAATGCTTCCATTGTCGGCAGGCCTACACAATGGAATACATCTCTTTGTCATAAGTGGGACACTTCTGGACTATTTCTAAAAGTGTCTCACTGTGATATGCTATTGGATGCCCATGTTAAGTAAGGACTACCCCAATAGCATAGTCAGAGACATCTATCTTGACCTCAAATAGTTGTTGCAAATCTAGTAATGCGAGCATTGGTGCTGAGTAGAGGCGATATTTCAACTCTGTGAATGCCTTCTGTTGAGATTCAGACCAAAATAATTTTTCTTTTCTCCTCCCTTGGTGACTTGACTCAAGGGCCAAGTGATATGAGAAAATCCCAACACGAACCTGCAGTAGAAGTTGGCAAAGACCTAGAAAGATGAAGATCTCTGTCAGAGTGGTTGGAGATGGCCAATCATGAATGACTTGGATCTTGGCTGGATCCACATGCACCCCCTGTTCATCAATAATTTATCCCAGATACTGAACCTGGGTCATGCCAAAAGTGTATTTCTCCAAATTGGCACATAACTTGTGTTTCCGTACTGTTTGGAGAACCTTTCGGATGTGGTGGAGGTGCTCTTTCCAACTCTTGCTAAAGATCAAGATGTGATCCAAGTATACCACTACAAATGAATTGGTGAATGGCCACAAGATGTCATCCATTAGCTTCATGAAGGTTGGAGGAGCATTCATCAATCTGAAAAGCATAACCAACCATTCGAAAAGGCCCTCCTTGGCTTTGAAGGCAGTCTTCCGCACATCGGAGGGTTTTATTGGTACCTGGTGATATTCTTACTTCAAATCGATCTTGCTGAAATAATTTTTCCCCCTTTAGTTGGTCCAAGAGGTCATCAATCCGTGGGATCGGGTACCTATTATGGATAGTGATCTTGTTCAACACCCGGTAGTCAATACAGAGTCTCCAAGTCCCATATTTCTTCTGTACCAACACAATTGGGCTCCCACAGGGTGATGAACTCAAGCGGATGTGGCCTTTCTGTAGTAGCTCCTGAATTTGCCTCTTGATTTCATCGTTCTCCAGAACGGAGCACCGATAGATTGGTCCATTGTGTAGTGGTGCACCTGGGGTCAGATCGATGGAGTGCTTGACCTGACAGTGGAGAGGAACCCCTATGGGGGAGGTGAAGATGTCCCCATACTCCTCCATGACCTTGTCCATCTGTAGTTTTCATGCGGAGGGGCCCTGTCTGGAGGTCATGGACACCATCTTCTTCTTTCCTTGAGGGCGTATCATCAGGAAAACAAATTTACCAGTTTTGGAAATGAGCTTACTGCATTGTTTTGCAGTAACCAAAGAGATGGTAGTAGGTGGTGCTACTTCTGGTATCCTATACAACCTATTTCCCAAAGTAACAATAACAGCACGGGGCCTTGACATACACAGCATGTTGCTTCCACAAGTATGGTTGTCCTAATAATACATCACAAACTTCAAGGGGAGAAATGTCACACAATACCTCATTCTTGAAGGGCTTGATGTTGTATGGAAGGTGGCACTACTGGCTCACGCAAAGATCATGTCCTTGGTGAAGCCACCCAATGGTGTATGGTTATCGATGTGTTGTGGTCGGTAAGCCCATCTGCTTCACAACCTCTATCGAAATGAGGTTCTTTTGGCTTTCGCTGTCGACAATGAACTGTAGTGGAGAGCCCTTTACCCACATCTATCAGTGGAAGAGATGCTCCTCCTCCTCTGGATCTTCAGGATCCTCCTTCTAGATCTTCGTGGTGGAAACGATGGCATTGGGATCCACATCAATAATCTTATTCTGAAACCTTTAGTTCAGCCACTAGTGACTGCTTGGCCTGACACTCACTTATGTTGTGAGTGTAGCTCTTATGGAACTCACACCACTTTCCCGTGTCCTTTTTTGGCTTCACGGTGTTGTTCTTTGCTTGTAGCTTTGGCGGGTTGTCTTGGACCACCCAACCTTGGCTTTATCCTTTGTTCTACAGTTTGGGGGCACCTTTCCCTTGCTTCAGATTCGCAAATCCAAAGTCTCGCTTCTTCTATTTAAACTTTTGCTCGACCGTAACAGCATATCGGTATGTCGTGCCAAGCGAGGAGATGTTCAGGAATTTTATTTCTTCCTGGATGTACTTTTGCAGGCAATCATGGTATTTGAGTACCAAATGCTGCTCTGAATCCTTGATACCCAACTTTGTGCGAAGGGTATGGAAAATATTAGTAAACTCCAGCACGTCTTGGTTCCTTCCCTGTTGTAGCGTGGTCCACTTTATGTATTGATCCTCATAGCTTCCGACAAGGTAGTACTGCTCCTTGATGGCATCCCGGAATGAATTCCATGTAGTTGCGGCTGAAAATAGCAAGCCTGTACTTTCATCCTTCTGCTCGCAGTAGGTTTCCCACCAATCCTTAACATGGGGGGCTACTTTGAAAAGAGCGAAAAATAATCTTTTCCCGACTGGAAAAATCATGAATAGAAAAATAACCCTCTAGCAAATTTAACCATTTATTGGTGACATCTGCATCTATCTAACCCTCGAATAAGGGGATATCAAAATTAACGTGTACCTTAAACGATGTGGCATTTCCAAAGTAGTTGTTGGAAGCCGATGCGTCGCCCTTGGGTAGCCACTAAAGGACTTGGGAAAATTTGTCCATCATCGCGTTCCTTTGTCACTTGAGGGCTTCTTCGAAGCAAGATTTTGATAGGATCTCCTCCCCCCTTGTCTTTCTTTTCATTCGCCATGGGAGGCCATCGGGATTTGCGAGGCTAGTCTTGCAAAGGTTCAACCAATTTCAGCCCTAACTCCTTATATCCCGACCTTGTTGGGGACATGCAACGAAAAACAGAGAAAAAAATAAGACCACTCTGATATAACCCAGATTTAAACAGGAACACAACAAATTACAGAGATAACCATAAACACAGAGATACAACGGAAATAATACTTCATTTCATTAATGTAAAATACTGAAATATTCTTACAAACAGAAATGGAAATACACCAACTAGGGCAATGGTACCTTATCTATGAGAAGAGATGTGGCGGCTACATGACTGTGAACACAACTACAATGAGGCTCAAGGGCCTTTTTATTATTGAACAATAAGAGCAAACCCTAAACAACCAAAACCCTAACTTGAGGAGATGTAACACCAAGAGTTTATGGGCCCTGTTGGGGTGAGTTGGATAGCCAACTTCCCTGGGTTGTGACTTGATCATATTATCTTCGTTTTATGCGCATGATAGCCCGTTGGAAATATCTCTCCGAGGAATTTGATGGAAAAGACAATTTTAGACAGAAAATCGCTCGCGGTAGATTTCCAAAAAAAAACGTCGTTTAGGGCCTCAAAACGGCTCCAAAAGTTTAGGACCTAAAAAACTGCTAAAAATAGTAAATTGTGCTACAATTAAGGAAACTAAAAAAATGAAAGAAGCAATGGTGGGGGTCCAAGTGGAATTGGCGGGTGGCCACCAATATCCACCTGGATCACCTCATCTAAGATCTATCTATTTTTCTATGACTATGGGTTCCTATATGAAGGTTGAAAACAAATTAGAAGGAGCTAAAAACTTTAGGGCTTGGAAAACAAGGATTGATCTCCTTCTTTCAAAGAATGAACTCTTGGGTATTTTAAAGGGTAAGGTCAATGAACTAGAAAAGAATGAATAAATTAAAATTTGAGAAATATGATGTTAGAGCTAGAAGCATCGTTGTAGATTCCGTTAGAGATCACTTGATCCCATATATTATAAATCTTGAATCTTCAAAGAAAATGTATGATGCCCTAATTGGATTATACATTATCAATCATATTGGTCAAGCAATGAGTTTGAAGAATGAGATTCGTGATGTTAGAATAACAAGGAATCATATTATAGCCTCATATTTCATGAGGATTTCTTAATTGAGAGATCAACTTCAAGCAATTGATGAAATCATTCCCGAAAATAAACTAATTACTATATCATTTAATGTTTTAACTAAATTATGGAACTCATTCGCAGCAGGAATATGTGCTAGAAAATAAACTTCAAAGTTTGACGAACTATGGATTGCATATACTCAAGAAGAATCAAGGTTTGTATCAAGAGGGAAGATTCAGAGATCTGAAGAAGATGACTCTCAATCATATGCAACATGTTTCAAGAAGGTTGGAGGAAGAAAGAAGTTTTGTTTCCAAAGAAGAAATGGAGGAAGAATAAATGAAAGAAGAAGGCTTGAAGAAAGAAGACATGCTCCTCAAGGAAAGAGAGATATTTCAAAGGTTTAATGTTATCATTGTCACAAATTTAGTCACTATAGACATGACTTTCCTGAAAGATTGAATGATAGGAAGAGAAAGGGAAAGAAACATGTCGCCACATAAAATTTTCAAGAACTTCCAAAGAGACCCAAGAACAAAGAATCAAGTGACAAATATTTATTTTGTTTCTCTTCTCTTACAAGCTCTATTGCAGATAGTGGTTATTTATAGCTTGTGGATAGTGGTGCCTCAAGGCACATGATGGGAGATCATGATAACCCCACAAGCTTAATGGAAAGAAGATTATCTCAGAAATTGGAGCTTGGACATAACAACATTTACGCAATCAAACACATTGGGAAGACTTTTATTGAGCTAGAATCAAGTGAAAAAATCAACTAAGCAACATACCATATGTACCAGGTTTAAAAAAATATGGTTTCTATTTCATGTTTGGAATATAAGGGAGACAGAGTAGCATTTGTTATGGCAAAATTATTGTATGGCCAAAGGGATATATTATAGATTCTGCTAGAGTAATTGGAACTTGTGAAGGTTGTATAGACTCTTGAAACAACCTGCTCAAGCATTAGTACATAATGATATTAATCCATGTGAGCTTTGGCATAGAAGATACACTCACCTTCCCAATAGAGGTTTTCCTACTTTAAAACAAATGGTTTCAGGTGTTCTAAAATTACAAGTGGAGAATGAAGAAGTATGTAGAGGATATGTGCTTGGAAAGAATTTCAAGAATCCTTTTCCAATCAGCAAAATTAGATCCAAGGAAATTTTGGATCTAGTCTATTCTGATGTTTGTGGTCCAATGATAGTGAAATCTATTAGAGGCCCTTTGTACTATCTAAAATTTATTAATGAATTCTCTCACAAAACATGGATTTACTTTATGAAGACAAAGGACAAAGTCTTTGACAAGTTTCAAGAATTCAAGGTTGAAGTGGAGAACTTGAAGGGAAAGAAGATCAAGATCCTAAGATATGATCATGGAGGAGAATATAGTTCCAAGGATCTTACATCCTTTTGTAAAGAAGCTTGGATTAAGAGGGAGTTGATAGTCCATTACAATCCACAACAAAATGAAGTTGTTGAAAGAAAGAGAGAAACCATAGAAGAATATGTAAAGGCAATGATGCATGATCAAGACTCGCCTATTTTTCTATGGAGTGAAGCATCTATTCAAAATATAAGTCCTCATCAAATTTTGGAAGACAAGAATCCTAAAGAAGTGTACTGGACTGAAACCATAGGTTGTCCATTTGAGAGTATTTGGTTGTCCAGTCTATATCCATGTACCAAAATATAAGAGAAATAAGCTAGAGTCTTCAGGAAATAAAGGAATATGCATTGGATATAGTGTGCCATCAGAAGCCTATAGAATATATGTTCCAGGTCAAAGGTAGGTTGTATTTAGCAGGGATGTGACCTTTGATGAGAATGTTCCCTATTGGAAATCTAAATAAGTATCCTTGGACTCTGATAATGAAGAAGAACGTGAATCTCCTGAAGAAGAGGCTTCAAGGCCATCCAATCTTGTAAAACATCCCTTATATCATCAAGAAGAGCCAGAAGGGCCTAGTGAACCATTGGATCTATTTTTTCTTGAAATCAAGAAAATTCCAGCTTAGCTTAGATCTATCTTGTAGGATGTAGAAGGACATGTAACACCATGTGGCACCTTCAAGGACAGAAAAATACCTAAGAAGTATTTTGGTTATGAATCATTAATGATTAATATTATTGATCATGAACCTTCCATATTTGAAGAAGAAAAGAGCTAGCAATTATGGAAGGATGTGATGTTGGAATAATATCAACCAATTATGAAGAATGATGTATGGAAGATTGTGCCTAGACTTGAAGGGAAATATGTGGTGACCTTCAAGTGGGTATACAAGATCAAGAATGTAGTGGATGGAAGTATCAACAAATACTAGGCAATATTTGTGGCTGGAGGATTATCCGAGAAAGTGGGAGAGGATTACGAAGAAACTTTTTCTCTGGTTATCAGGTACACTACCATTAGATCTATTATTTCCACTGCCTCTTCTATGTGTTGGAATTTACATCAAACTGATATAAATATTGCTTTTCTTAATGGTGCGATTTAGGAAGAAGTCTACATAGAGAAACCTCAAGGTTTTTAGGACCATGGTAAAGAGTCTCATGTTTGTAAATTGAAGAAATCCTTGTGTGCACTGAAATCCAGGTATACATGAATTGTTAGTTATTTGACAAGAATTGGTTTCTCCAAAAGTGATGTTGATCCAAACTTACATTTCAAGGTTGAGAATAATGAACCTTTGATTCTATTGTTATATGTTGATGACTTATTTTTGATAGGTTTGGAGCTTCTCATTGTTTGATGTAATAGGGAGTAAGCCTCTAAATTTGATATGAATGATCTTGGGTTGATGCACTACTATTTGGGACTACAAGTATGGCAGAAGCCAAGTGAAATCTTTATTGGTCAAGGAAATTATATTATCAAGATCCTACAGAAGTTTGGAATGATGTAATGGTGAAAAATATGAGAAAGTTGAGATACTTTGAGTTATAATTCATAGCTCCATCCATGTACCATAATTTGATTGGTTAGTACAAGGCCAGACATTTTCTTTGTAGTAAACACTTTGAGCTATTTCCAAATGGAACTGAGATATGATAATTGGATTGTAGAAAAGCATATATTGAGATATTTGTGTGGTGTGATTGACTATGATATGTCTCAAACAGTAATATACAGTTGCAGGGTTATATAGATGCAGATTGGGTAGGAAGTGTTGAATATGGAAAGAGTACATTCATAAGTTGCTTACGTTTTGGCTCTGCTATGATTTCATGGATAAGTAGGAAGGAGACATTTATTGCACTCAGTACTATTGAGGAAAAATATATTGTAGCTAGCTTAGTGAGTTGTGAAGCAGTGTGGCTATGAAAGTTACTCATGGGACTATTTGATCATGTGCGATAACCAACTGTGATATTTTGTGATAATCAAAGCTATGTGAAGATGAAAAAAGATCCAATTTTGCATCATGGGTGAAAGCACGTTGAGATCAAGTATCACTTCATTCATGACATGGTATAGAAGGGAGCACTGAAGCTCCTGTTAGGGTCCTATAATTTATAGGATCAACTGATGATTGGATGTTTTCTTTCAATATTTCAAATTGTAAATAATATTTCATATTGAAAATTATTTCAAAAAATAATATATAAATGAAAATAAAAAATGAAAAGAGGGTATATATATTTTAAAAAATAGAAAAAGAAAAAGTGATGATAAAAGAACCCCACAGAAAAGAAAAAATGTGAAAGTAATGCTAGTTGAAGTGCTAATGATAGTACATAATTTTGAAGAATAAATTCATGAAATTGTGTGCATCTTGTTCAAAATTCCACAACACTTCTTCTTGCTTGAAACATACCATTTAATCATGTTCAAGCAAATTTCAATTTATGTCAATTATATTAGAATGAATAACATAGCCAAATAGTGTAATTTTGGCTAAGATTAGGTTAGGTAGAATAGGTGAATAAATTAATCCAACATGTTAATATGGATTGATGACATTGATACATTAGATTAATAGGTGTTTTTAGTCCTTTAAAATGGAAAAATATCTGATGGGGGTGGGGGTGGGGGGGTTCTGAAAAGTGGTTTCCTCCCTGCTGGTCCCCCCCATGTGTCACCACCCCGAAGATTTCACCCCCCCCCCTCTCCAATAGCATAAACCACTCACACCCCCCTCCTAAAGAATTTTTTCTCCTTCCCACCATAATCTATATTCACGGCTATGTCACCCTCCACTTCCGCTCCACCTCCACTCCCCTACTTCCATGTAACTCCTTTCCCCCAACAGTCCCAAGCCTCCATCCATTTATCATTTGCCACCACGTCAACGAACATTACACCTTTCTATTGCAGTTCCCTCCCGTTGCTGAGTAAACACTCCTGAACAGTCATTTAGCCAACAGTCCCACTCCATTTGCAAATCCATAAAGCCTCACTCCCCTCTTTCCAACCAATTAGTAATCTCCCTCCTCAATTCGTCTATCATCTTTTGAATTTCGTTCTGTTACTACAACGGCCCCCAAAAACAAAACCAATTCCACTATGGTAAACCCAATGCTCTCTTCATCTATGGATATAGACCATATCCCCTTAGCAAACAGAGATTATAAAATCGCCGAAACACAGTGTGAATTCGACATTTTCGAATTACACTGTTGGTTTCATGATACCTATCTAGATCAATCCAATGAGATTGGCCTCTGTAAATCTAGACTACCCCTGTTTGTCTTTCCCCAATCCTACTATTTCCCTGAATTCTTCCTTAAGTGCCATGCCTCTTATCTCTTAAGTAAGAAAGCTATCATCTCCCCTAATGGTGAAATCCCTTTCACCATTACCCCTAAAGATATAAACCAAATGTTGTAGGTTCCACACAGTGAATCCTTGACTCCCTTTTCCATTGAGGCTCTTAAAGAAATTTTATCAAAAACTCACTTTTCCCCAGAGAGCCAAGATTTTTAAGGTCTTCCTACCAGAATATTTATTCTTCCTGTGTCTATTATGTTGACCCGAATGAAGAAGAATGGTCCTACAGCATCATGTTCATTTAGCATCAAGCCCTAGATTGTGCAGCTAGAGTTTGTAATTTAGAGATTCACCATGTGTCATTGACCCAAATGATGGTTAACCAAGACCATTCGGGATGCCATGTGTAAGGTACCAAGACGAATTATGGTGACTAGTTGATGCTAAATGATATCCCATGTGTCTGAAGTACTGACTAGAATTATGGTGAGCACGCACTATAGGTATAAAGTATTGATTCGAATGATGGTGATTAGTTGATTGTGTTGATTTAGCATGTGTCTGAAGCACTGACCTTAATTATGGTGAGGATATACTGCAGGTTTGAAGTGCTAACCCAAATTATGGTAAATTGTTGATTATATTGGATTACCATGTGTCACAATTATGGCCCGATTATGATGATTTCTTATAACCTTTTTTTAGATAAATTTGTTCACATGAAGAACATTTGTCTAGTCATTATGAATACCTCCCTAATTAAGAGGTAGTGTTTAATTTTTAGCTATGATCAGTAATCATCTTTTATATTTAAGCCCTTGTAATGTATAACAAATTTGTAAGACATGTTCTTCATTTCATTTTTATTATTTATCCCTTGAAAATTTTTATACAAGACATGTTCTTCATGTCGTATTTAAAAGAGAAAATTTCAAAATTTGAAATTCAAAATTTTGGCTCCAAACTTATAAAGTCAGTGCTCCCTCAAGTCAAGTAGGCCCAGTGAAGAGGCACACCCATTTTGGACATGTAGAACACTATATAAGGGCATTCAACCTCCTCCTCACAACCACCATTTGACCATATATAAGAAAGACAGTTTTTGGGCAACCAAGTGAAGGACAAGGAGGATGAAAAGAAAGATGAAGATCATCTTTCTCTCTCTCGATAACTTACATCTCTCTCTCCTATCTCACATGTGTATTTAGGAAGTTTTCTAGGAAGTAATTTCTAGACAGGCTGAGTTTTTGGGCACGCCAAAATTTTGGGTAGATCTGAGAGGGCCAAAGTTTGAAGGGAAGAAGTTTGTATTTACTTTACTTGACTAGAGGGTTCCTTGACTAGGTTTGACCCTAGCTTGTTGGATCGCATAATTGACTAGCTACATTAGATGTATCTCTTGTTGAAATAAAGAATTCCTTTAAGAAAATCGTTGTCGATTTTCCCACCCAAGTGGGTTTTCCAAAGGTAAATATTGTGTTCTCTTTGTGCATTGTGATATATATTGTTCTTATGGTTATGGTTAAATTTATGAAGTGTAATTGTTTAATGATAAATTGGAATTGTTAAAAGAAGGTATATATCAATTGAAGTAATTATCGGGATTTCAAAATTTAGTGTTTGAATCTACTGCATTTGAATACTCAATAGTACCTTCCCAACTTGCTTTCATCATACTAGTGTTTTGATAAGTCGTATATTTTGAAGTCATTAAATTCACAATCTTATCCTAACACTTTTAAGAATTTTCTCTTCTTTTCCCTAGATATCCTCTCCATCCACCCCTATTAGCAATATATTAATTTCGATTTAAGAGAGATCATGATTTCATCACATAGTAGATAAAGATACAAAATATTTTCTTTTTAACCAAAGTACTATACTTCTTTCCATTCTTAAATACTATATTCTTGATATTTCCTTTCTTACCCTTTAATCCAAATACTATATTTCATTTTTATATATTCTCTTTCTATTTCTAAATACTATGTTCTTGATATTTCCTTTCTTACCTTTTTAATCCAAATACTATATTTCATTTTTATATATTCTCTTCTAATCCAATTATTATATTTCATTTTTATATATTCTAATGATAATATACTAAGGAAGTGAAAAAATGTGAGCTCTGTGTGCGCGCTTCTGCTCCCGCCACTGCCTGCAACCTGGTTTGATTCGTCCCTCAGCCACTCGGATGGCCCCTCCAGAGGCTCCACCGGAGGAGGCAGTGCTTCAGTATGCTTTCTCTGAGTTGATCAATTCCTTACCTCCTCAGCGTGCTTGCCCTTCAGTTTCCAAGTTTGTAAAAAAAAATTAAGGGGTTACAAGAAGTCTCTCTCCCTCCTACTTTACCCAAAATGGTTGCTCTCGCTCTGGCAGAAAAATGACTTATACGGAAATTTACAGGTCTTTGGCCCTCCCCAAAAACCATTCAAAGTTGGGTGGAAAGGAATTGGACAGACAAAATTCAAGGAAAATTTTCTATTAGATTTTGTGGAAAGGGTTACTTCACCTTTCATTTTGAGACAAAGGAAGACAAGGATTTAATCTTCCGCAATGGACCTTACTTCATGGATTCCAGAGGTTTGTACTTAAACAAATGGACACCGGAGTTCGACCCAAAGCTTGATATCCCTAATGCGGTCCCTATTTGGGTTCGTCTTCCTCACCTCCCATTGCATTGCTAGGGAGACGAATCAGTTCGTGCTATTGGGAATGATATCAGGAAACACATTGATCGGAGTGAGCTGAGAGACAACATGCAGGCTTGTGCCTGTATTTGCGTTGAAGTTGATTTGGGTAAAGGTCTTCCATAAGCCATTAAACTCAAATTCGACAACTGGTCGCACATTCAGCAACTCAACTATGAGCAGATCCCCTTCAAGTGGAGTATGGTCACTTTGCTAATCGTTGCACTAAACTCTCTAATGTTGATAATAACCTGCAAGAAGAATAATGGGAAACTGTCAAAAAGAAAAAAACAACCCCTAGCCATAAACTACCCAATGAAGCTGGTCCTTCCTCTAAACCCCCCCCATCTCTCCTACCTTTTCTCCCCCACCCTCATTCCCCTTCCTTCTTCCCCTCATCCGCCCCAATCTTCTGTCCGCCAGCTGGATTCCCTTATTTCCTCTCCCTCCTCCAATCCCTTTCATGTCCTCTCCCTTCCTGAGGAATCCCCTACTCCCTTGATTCAATCTGAGCCTCCCTCTTCTCCCCATCCCCTAGTCATTCCCTCTTCCCTCCCATCAGATCCTGCCCCACTCAGAATCACCCGAAGCAATTCCAAGGAACATGGATCCACTCTAGACAGTCAAAAGAAGCTGGGAAGAAAGTCTTCCAAATAGCACAGGGACGAGAATGCGCAAAAAGGCATAGCTCTAAGACTCCAGAATCCTATAGAGTCATATATACAAGGATCAATAGATAAAGACACAGCAAGCAAAGATAAGGGAGGGAGAGCAACTCCTCGAATCTGACTTTTGAAATGATTAAAATTCTCTCATGGAACAGTAGGGGACTAGGGCACCCCTCCAAAACTAATGCCTTAAAGGATCTTATAAACCAAGAGAAGCCAACCATTGTCTTATTGCAAGAAACAAAACAGAGAAAGTCAGAAATTCGCAAGATCATTGAATATCATAAGCGCTATAAAGGATGTATATGTGAATCCAGAGGGGCCTTAAGCAGGATTGCTACACTTTGGCATCAGGATGAGTGGAACAGTGAAGCAGAAGTAATAGAATAGCATTGGGTAAAGACAGTATTGCCGAACAATATGAGCAAACAGCAGATTGTAATTTACAATGTTTATGCCCCTAATCATTATAGGGACAAAGAAGTTTGTTGGGATTCCCTCAGCAAGAACATAGCAGAAGAAGACAGCAACAACATCATCTTACGGGATGACTTAAATCTAATATTACATGCCAATGAAAAATGTGGAGGAAGCTTCACGGCACACCCTTTTAGCAATTAGCTGGAAGACATAATGCAACATGGTGATTTGGTCAATATCATCCCAAAAATCATAAATAAACCCGGAGTAATCACAGATTGGGTAGCAGCAATATTATGGAGAGACTCGACCATTTTCTAGTAAACATTTCCTTTCTTTCCACCTTTTTATTTTTCAACGCCACCATTATTCCCTTTGTTGTCTCAGATCATTACCCCACTACATTAGCTATTGAATCTCACTGCCCTCTAGGCCCTCTACCCTTTAAATACAACCATATATGGAGCGACTACCAAGCAGTCAAAAATATGGTCCAGCAAACCTGGTGTCAACTTGTCGAAGGATCTCCAAGCTTTATATGGCAAAGTAAGCTCAAAAATGTGAAAAATACGCTCAAGAATTGGGCTAAAATGCAGTATCAAGAGCCAGAGGAAAAAAAACGAGAGGTGAAAGCCAAAATTGAAGACCTTCATTATGCAATAGAAAAACAAGAGTACCATCAGGCTGAAAAGATTCAAGAAGAAAACCTTTATAACCAGCTATGCAGTATCAGAAGAGAAGAGGAAGAAAAATGGCGTATAAAATCTAGGCAGACTTGGCTGGAAAGCGGAGATAAGAACATAGCTTTTTTCCATAAGCAAGCCACTATTCGGCAAATTAGAAACAACATAACAGATATCATAGATAACGCATGGACTCAACACATTGATCAAACAGCCATCAAAAGTGTTGCCTCAGACCACTTCAAGGAGCTCTTAACTGAATCAGGGGAGGAAGAAAACTATGCTGACCTCCTGTAGCATTTTCCAACAAAGGTTACAGCAGAATTAAATGAAAGGTTAACGGAAGAGATAAAAGAGGAAGAAATCAAGGAACCAATTTGGTGCCTCCAGCCAGACAAGGCACCTGGGCCGGACGGCTTCTCTATATGTTTTTATAGAGAATATTGGGAAATGATAAAAAAAGACCTCATTAAATATTTCAAATGGATACAAAGGAAAAGCAAAATAGGAGGCTACACAAACTCAACACATCTGGCTCTCATTCCAAAGGAGAACCGCCCTTCCAATTTTTCTTGTTTCAGGCCAATATCATTATGTAACTCTCCCTACAAAATCTTCACAAAAATCCTTTCTTTCCATCTCAAACCTCTCCTGCCAATGTTAATTTTTGAAAACCAAGGAGGCTTTATGGCTAACAGGCAAATCTCAGATTCCATCCTCTTAGTTCAAGAAGCCATTCGTTCAAGCCATTCTAGGAATGAAAAGGGCTTCATTCTGAAATTGGACTTGGCAAATGCCTTTGACAGGGTAAGACATTCCTTTCTATTTATTGTTCTTCAGAAAATGGGCTTCTCCTCCTCCTTTCTTGATACCATAATAGCTTGTATCTTTGGGCCTTGGGTTACTCCTCTTATCAATGGCAGACCTGGGCCTTCCTTTCGATCCTCAAGAGGATTATGGCAAGGTTGTCCCTTATCTCCCTACCTTTTCCTCTTAATGGCTAAGTCCTTCAGTTGCACGCTTGACCACAAGAGGCAGACAGGCCTCATCACTGGTATTAAATTCGAAGATGGAGTGAAAAAAATCAATCACTCTCAATTTGCTGATGATACCCTGCTGCTTAGAGGGGTGACCACAATCATAGCTCGAAGATTCAAATCCTTACTAGATCAATTCATGAGATACTCAGGGGGACAGATTAACCACCTCAAAAGTTGTATTTACGGATGGAATGCCTCAGCTCAAACACTCCAAAGTATTGCCAGCATATTTCGTGTTCCTTGCAAGTTAAATTGGGATCACTTCAACTACCTGGGAATGCTTGTGAGTATAGGGAACACAAGGGTTGATGTTTGGGAATTAACTTTAGACAAAATGAAAAGAAAAGTCCAAAAGTGGGGAACTTCTTGGCACAACCCAGCTGGACGACTAGTGCTCCTCAAATCGGGCCTTTCCTCACTTCCCCTTTACCAATTTTCCCTTGCTCAAGCTCCAGCTTCTTTTCTCCACAAAATGGACAGTGCTCTTAGATTCTTCCTTTGGCAGGGAGGAAAAAATGAGAGGAAAATATTCAACTTGGTTGGATGGAAACAAGTCATTCAAAATCAAGAGAAAGGAGGTCTTGGCATTAGATCTCCAACACTCACTAATTTAGCCTTTGGCAGAAAGTTAGTCTGGAGACTTATTCAAAACCAATCAGCCTAGTGGAAAACAGTCTTGGAGGCAAAATACCTCAGCCAACCAAGGAAGAATCTGCTTACAGTTGAAATACCCAACAGAAATTGCACAAAGATTTGGAAACTCTGTAAAAAAGCAGTCGCCTTCATGGCACAAAACGTTTCCAAGGTGCCTAAAGGAGGTAGGAAAGTCAACATCGGCACTGACAAAATCATGGGGAACCCGCCAATCAATAGTTTCCTAGGTATGGATTCAATAATACTCTTTCTTCAAAGCAAAGGGATATGCACTTTAGACCAAATTTCTCAATGGGAGGCAATATCCCACGCTTGGACGCGATGGAATTTTCCTCCCATCCCTCAACGCCTCAAAGGGAATTTTGACAACTTTCGTAAACATCTGCACAGCATTGCTCCCACACTTAAAAATGGCAAGGACGAATTCAGATGGGACCCCACTAGCACCAGCTATTCAACACAAGTAGGCTATGATTATTTATGCAGCAAGGACTACCCAGCGCCAACATGGATACATTGGAAAACAGTGTGGAAAGTAGAAGCAATTCCTAAGGTGAAATTTTTATGTGGACCCTTTTAAAAGAAAAAACTCTCACTGTAGAGAATCTTAAAAAAAGAGGCATTGTTGGACCTTCCAGATGTCCTAATTGCTAAGAAGTAGAGGAGTCTATTCAGTGTCTATTCATTTCGTGCCCCTTTGCATTTTCTTGTTGGAACAGCATCAATCCTTCTGTGTCACCCTTCTAGAATTCTCATCTATCCATTGGAGAAGTTCTGGACAACTGGAAAAAAAAAATTACCCCTGGCAATCCATAAAAAATAACCCTGCCAAGAGAGTGTGGGATGCCCTCCCTCTGGCTCTTTTATGGTGGATCTGGATTGCTCGGAACAACAAGATTTTTCAAGACAAAGAGACCTCAATCAGGCACCTTTGTAACAAGGCTAAAAGCCTGGCAATCGAAACCATCGCATCTAAGATCACAAAAAAAATTGACATAACAAGTCTTTGGGCTGAGGAAAAAGATTTCATAAGGAGCTTAATAGACAAGATTAGCATCCCCCCAGCAATGAAAACCTACAGCAACCTGGGAAGTACTCACAACCACAGATGGAAAATTCGATTAAAGCAGGACGATTTCAACAATTGGCTCCACTCAAGCAACATCCACTCCTTGTTCTTTGACGGTGCCTCCAAATCAAACCCAGGAGCAGCGAGAGCAGGGGGCGTCATCTTCAATCCCAATGGTGAGCCCTTAGTCACCTTTGAATGGGGATTAGGGATCCTCTCAAACAGCAGAGTTGAGGCTCTGGCCCTCTATCAAGCTATACTTCAGCTACAGGCTCAGGCAATCCAAAAAGCTTTCATCTTCGGCGATTCTGCTATCATTATTAATTTAATGACTAGCAAGCGGGAAGCCTCCAATATCTTCTTGCAGCAAACCATCACCAGATGTAAAGTCTTGATCAATTATGATCAGGAATTTCAATTCTACCATATTATTCGTTCCATCAACCAAGAAGCTGATAAACGGGCCAGCCAAGCTTGCACTCGGCCTAAAGGTAGTATCCTCTGTAACAACGAGGACCTGTACCGATCTCTTCCTTGATTTCCATGATTTACTCAAATACCTCATATCAAATGACCTACACCTTTCTCAAGGTGTACCCCGACCAAATCTACAATAATCTCGAGGTTCTCTGTCACAAGCCGCCAAAAAGCCTCTCATATCTCATTGCAGATCCTGCTATATTTCTGAATTCATGCTACTCCTGTGAAAACCGTGAATGCCCAAGCTCTTTCCACGTGATCCAGTACTTCATGCCCCCCAACTCACTTGCTATTTATTCCGGGAAGCTCCCTCCTCATCTCCAAGCCCCCTTCTCCATCCTCGTTTTCCCCTCTGTTCTCGTTTCCTTGGATAGCAATTGGCATGCGCTCTTTATCACTGTTTTCTCACCTTTTCACAAGCTCTTCCCTGCCCGATCCTCCTCTTCTACGCTGATAAGGATCGCTTTCTTTCCTCTTCATATCCTATTCTCCGTCATTCATCCCTCCTTACTCGTCGCTTTATCTTTTGTCTTTTTTATGGAATCTCCTTTCGCCCTGCTTCCAAGCTTCTGAGCCCTCTTTCATCCCTTTCCCCTACTTCTCTAATCCATCATTTGGTATCCTCTGTCGCATCTTCCACTCATGGGAGCTCCCTTTCAGCATTGCTTTAGGCCAAATTCGAGGTTCTTCAGATGGACCGCAGCGAAGATTGTCTCCACTGTCGTGACTTGCAAGCAGAACTTGAGCAAGTCAAAACGCATCAGCGCCTTTTGGACGAGAAAATTGAGTCTACTACCAGGATAATCACTGCCAAATATGAAGCCGACCTCAACCTTTTCCTTCATCATATCTCATCACCGCAGGAACAATTTAATGCTCTATCAAATACCTGTGCACATATATAGGAATATATAGACATTCTCAAGTATATGATGGAAAAGATCAACGCCCCAAGCACTAGTTCCTCTAGCATAAAGATTGCAAAAGCTGACAACCACCCAAAGGACTCCACTGCTCGACAAATCAGTCACATAAGTATAGATTAGATGCTTTGTAAAGTCTGTTTACCCCTGTTTCAGTTTGTTCGAATCTATACCTGTGTTAGTTCCCTTCAAGTTGAAAATGAAAGCAATTCAGCTGAATGCTTCAATGTAATACAATTGCAAGCTCATCTTATGAGCTCTAGTCATGTAATGTTAGAGCCTAACCTCCCTATCATTTTTTAAATACAACCAACAGCCGAATTTATAAAAAAAATAATAATAATATACTAAATCCTATTATTTGAGATGCAAACCCTCAATAGATATATGAATATAATTGAAATATCAAAAACAACTTTAAAAGCTCCATATTTCAAAATCTTAATGCAAATAAATTAACTCTCATAAAACATTCTAATAATCACAATTGCAATGATAAAGTCAAATCACTAAACTCATCACATTTATATGACATTTAAAAGTGTGAACATATAGAATTGAGTGAGGCTTTTTGGAATTACGATGAATTCCAAAACCAAAAATGTAGTAGTATTTTTTTTTAAGTAAAATAATACTCTTACACTTTAAATACACTAAATTTTGTCATCTCTAAATTTAGTTTTTATGTAATATTTTTTTGAAACATTATTTTTTTGTACATGCAGAATCCATTATTAATAAAAAATAAATAAATGAAAATTAAACTAGGGTAAAAAAAACTCATAATCATTTTTTAATTTATTAAAAATGCCATAAAAAAAAATATGAAAAAGCATTAAAATTTTATATATATAAAAAACATAAAACTTATTTAATAAAATAATATATTAACTAATATTAAAATAATTTTTAAAATTTTATTTAATAAAAATAATATATTAAGTAATATTAATAATTTATATTTTGTTTTGACAATAAATCATATTGGTTGGTTCGAAAAGCCTTGAAAAAATAAAATAAAATTAATTAAATTAATTAAAAAAATTAAAAAAAAAATCTGATATAATAATATTAGTAAATTATTTAATTAATAAATTAACAATAAAATTATAAAAGAAATATAAAAATATAAAAGGTAAATTATTGTAAAAGTTAATTTAAATGGTTTAGAAAATTAGAAGTGAATTTTTTTAATATTGTTGTTAATTATGGATTCGATTCTCTTCAATTTATTTAGAGCAAAGCCTCGCAATCAAATCTACCTATAGTTTATCTAATTTACTATAGATAAAATTGAAAAAATTCTAAAAAATTTATTTTATTTTTATTTTAATTAAAATAAAAATAAAAACAAATTTACCAAAAAATTACTCAAATTTTGTATAAACTCATCATATTTCCCAAGCTACAACCAAAAAACAACAAATAGAACAAAAACTAAGACCCTCTAATTTTTTGGAACACCATACCTTTATCGGGCATATCTACAGAAAGGACCACAACCCGTTCTCCAAATCCAACACAATGTTTAAAACCAATTTCTCCATTGTTATCCACTAAGGGATTTGAGAAACAACAAACCCTTTTCCAAATCCAACCCAAGGTTTAAAACCAATTTCTCCATTGTTAAAATAATGATGGATATCATATTTAAAAAAATAAAGATAAACCAATTTCTCCGTCGTTAAAATAATGATGGAGACCCTATTTAAAAAATAAAGATAATAATAATGTAGGTTAGTAATTTTTAAAAATGATATTTAATGTAAGTAAATAAGTATATATTTAAAGTAGTTTTACATATTTATTTTAATTTTTTATGATGGTAGTTTTACAAAATTCATTGAATTGTGATTATAATTAGTTTAGATGTATTTTAATCCTGGATTTACCGAGTATTAAAAAGATCAAATCTCTTTTCAGATTTGCATTTCAAAAAATTTAATCCCTCCTAGTGCTTAGTAGGTTAAGAGTTAAAATCGATTTAGACTTGTTTTATTATTATTTATAATTATAATATAATTATAATTAATAATTTGTATTTTATATTATTTTTATTTTATTTTTTTAGTTTTATGTGATTTGATCATGTGAAATGTTTAATTGATATTTATGATTAATTAATTTTATGTTAATTTTTATCTTTATTTTAATTTTATTTTGACCTAGTCAAAATGTTTACAAGGGCATTATCAAGTCTTTACATACCGAAAGCTGAATTACATTAATTTTATATTTTTTTGTCAAGAGTTAAGATCGATCTAGACTAGTTTTATTATTAATTATAATTATAAATTAATAATTTTATATTTTATATTTTATATTTTAATTTATTTTTATTTTTAGTTTATGTGATTTGATCGTGTCAAATGTTTTATTGATATTTATGATTATTAATTATTTAATTTTATTTTGTCATTTTATGTTAATTTTATCTTTATTTTTAATTTTATTTTGGACCTAGTCAAAATGTTTACAGGACATTATCACATCTTTACATACCGCAATTACTTTTAACTTTTTATTATTTTTTAATTGAGCCCACAAGTAAATGTTTACAAACATTTATACCACTACAACATTTTTCATAGCTTTTTGCTTTTAGATTTAATTTTTAAAATGTTAGAAAATAAAATTAAAATTAAAATACTTTGATTTTGAAATGAGTTATGGTTTTTGGGCAAGTGGTATTGATAAGTCATGGTATTGGTATTGATAAGTGATGGTATTGGTCCATGGTAAATTGTAACAAAGTCTATTTACAAGTTAATAATACCTATGATAAAGGGAGTGAATATCTATGGTTAAGAATCTTGTTATATTGTGTGTTTATTGTAAGCATTGAGTTTTAATTTTAAAAATGTTATAAAATTAAATTAAAATAACATGATTGTATTTTTTTTAATGAGTTATGGTTTTTGGGTATGTTGTATTGATAAGTCATGGTATTGGCTCTTGATATTGTAAGAAAGTCTATTTATAAGTTAATAATATGGATAGTAAAATGGAGTGAATAATCATGGTTAAGAATCTTGTTATATTGTAAATATGGTTATGGAATCATTATTTTAATTTATATGGTAAAATGGATATTATTTTAGCATGGATATTTCCACAATCAATAAATTGTGGTTGATGAGCACTTTGAACTGTGTGTTACGATCATTATTATGCCCAATGTTTTGGGCATGAACCCTACCCAACTTTTGGCGAACCCTTTAACCATCTTCAGGTACTAGAAGCTAATTGATGATGTGAAGAGTGTTGGACCTCTATAAATAAGGATTATGCTAGAATATTATCTAAAAAAATTATTAGTAATTTTATTAATAAAAACAAAACTATAATAAATAAATAAATTGCATCTAACACAATAATTAAATTAATTTTAATATATTTGGTATAGCTTTTATATTAATGTGTTTAGTTTAAGTAGTTGGATGAAATAGTTGTTATTGTTGGATCCAAATTTAAATCTTATAAATTGACATGTTTAAGTTTTGGAATAAAATAATTATGTAGCTTTCACCTTCTTTTCTCAAACACTATATGGGCATCAAATCATTAATCCATGATAAGATTAAATCACTTACTTCATAATACATCTAACATTGTTAGATCTTAGACTTTTGTGATCCATAATGTAGAAAAATGTCTTTCGGATTAATTACATTTTCAGAATTGGGTCGACATTTCGAACCAACTAATGTGGTTCATCCTCAGGACAAGGTGGGAAAAATCATACAATCTTCATGAATAAATAGTAAGGATGCATCATTGTGTTAAGCCCCGATACCATTGTTAAATGTTTAACAACGATTCTATATGCTGAATTAAAGAATCAAAAAATGAAATTTTAATGCCCAGGATAAATAAATTACCTCCAGCCATTGATAACGCTCTTGTTGCAAACTTGATTAGCTATATAAGTGACAATTACCGACTATGCTTGGATGAAAAGGAAAGTGTTTCAGACTAAACGCGTTGGCTGAAAGATATTTCACACAGTAAAAGCCTGAAATCTAATGAAAATAACCAAATCTTCATTTAGACAGCCCTAAAAATCAATGATTTGCATGATAGAGAGAGAGAAAGCGATTGGAAAATGAGCTGCCTATTAGTCCGGAGCTCCTTTTGACTCAGTCGATGGCGAATCGTTATTACAAAAGTTGCTGAATTTTAATAAACATTGGTATTTTATTTAAAATTATTCCCAATGTCCTTGAAGAGGTTTTATAGTGTAATGGAAAGGTTGATTGCCCCATGCCAGAGGCCAGGGTTAGGATTGGCATCGGCCATTTCTTTGTGGCTACTCTCGGGAACAAGGATTGTTATCGAATCCGCCTCATTATTGCCTGTGATTAATCCAATCCTTCTTCTCGATGTTTTGTTTTTGTTTGCGAAGACTGCATTTCCTTTTAGTAACTGTAAAAAAAAAAAAAAAAAATTCAAAAAAAAAAAAAAAGATCACATAATGCGAAATAGTCAAATAAATCTGCGACTTCCAAAATCAAATGAACCGCCTTTCTTCTCAAGAGAGAACGAGCTTATTCCCAATTTAATATCTGCTCTTTATTAAGCACGAAGCCTTGGTGAAATGAAAAGGGTCTGTCATACGTTCCATACTTATACGAAACAGTCTCTACCCAATGGATCCAACAGTTTAAAATTTGTGGGTGAGTCAAGCCCTATTTGATACGTTGACCATTTTTAAGAACTTGTGAAGTTTGAGGATACATGTTGTTAAAGAATTATGTTATAAAAAATGAGATATTGCAATAATGAATTGTAACCTATAAATGAATTGGTAAATTCATAGAATTTTACAAGTTCTCTATATGAGTAGTTTATTAAAAATATAATTTATGCCTATTTTAACATTTGGGTGTGTGACACATAATATGGTTTATCCCCAAGCATTGCACCAACACTATTTTAAGAAGATATTCTTGGCACATAAATGGTTTATTTCTCATTCGCGCATTCAGTTTTTGATTCTATGTTTATTCCGCATGAAGTTCAGATTTAGCATTGTTGAAATTTAATTTAATTTAAATTTAATTTTTATTGTATTTATCTTGTGAGCAAAATAGCTTGTTTGCTGGTCTATTTTTTGTTTGTTTTATAAACTTAAGGACGGAGCCTAAAGTCAAGCCAGCTAGCCTTCGAACTGCGTTTGCTATGCAAGTGCAAAGTAGATCAATGTTGCTTCAGTCAATCTCCGGGTTTTGTTTATAAATTGAACAATCAATTTGCAGTCATTTTCGGTAACGCTGACTGCTTTAACTTTAATTTTGATTTTGTGAAGAATTATTACTGTTGTTTACCGTAATGCTGACAGTTATATGGAGTTTATTTAAAATGTCATTTTGACTTACTCCTTTCAGTAAACATTATTTTCACTCTGGTTAAGTTTTGTTTATACAATTTATGTAAAAAAAAAATGGTCTAGTGATCCATATAATTTTAATTAATTAGAGAATAGCCACAGCATCTTTAATTAAATAAAATTATATATTTTGATTGGTTAGATCACATAAAGATTATTTAGACATTAAATTGTAATTAATTAGGCTAAATATAATAAATTTTATCCTACAGGAATTTTTATTATATTTATGTAATTAATTAGGATAAAATTTCATAACCTACCCACACGAGTTATGAATTAATAGTTTTTATCATAAAGTTCAAAACAAATGAATAAATTGAATCTGCTTGAATTTAAAAATTTAGCCCACAGGAAATTTTTATGTCATTAGATTCAATTTTGAGCATGATTTACATTGGTAAAACATGAAATTTTACTAAGCCTCAATTTTAACGTAAGCATGTGATTTTTAATTTTGATGCAGTAGTACAACCTGCAAATTTCTCTGAAATCCGTTGTGACATTCCCGAACTTAAGGGAGATAACTATAAGGTTTGGAAGGAGATGATTCTCCTTCATTTGGGGTGGATGGACATAGATTATGCGATTAGGAAAGATGAACCACCGACACTCACTAATAGCAGCACTGCAGCGGACATCACGCTTTATGAACGACGAGAGAGATCCAATCGTCTAAGCATGATGTTCATTAAGACTAAAATTTCAGTTGGTATTCGTGGTTCCATTGATTAGCATGAAAAGGTCTGAGACTTGTTGAAGGCCATTGACGATCAATTCGTCACTTCAGACAAGGCACTAGCAAGCACCTTAATCATGAATTTCTCATCCCTAAGACTCACCAGTGTGAAAGGTGTGCACGAGCACATCATGCAGATGAGGGATATTGTGGCTCAATTGAAGAAACTCGAGGTTGATATATCGGAGTCCTTCCTAGTGCACTACATCTTGAACACCCTTCCGCACCAATATGGACCTTTCAAAATCTCATACAACACACATAAGGATAAATGGTCAATTAATGAACTCATGACCATGTGTGTTCAAGAGGAAGAGAGACTTGTGATGGAACTGGGAGAGAGTGCAATGCTGACAACACGTGGAAAGGGCAAATCTCAAGCCAATCGGAAAGGGAAAGGTAAAGTACCTCCCCAAGCCAGTATCAAGAAGGATTCCAAGTGTTTCTTCTGTAAAAAGAAGGGACACATGAAGAAGGAATGCGTCAAGTTTCAGAAATGGCTTGCAGACAAAGGTAATTTGATCTCATTTGTTTGTTATGAATCTAATATGGTTAATGTTAATACTAACACATGGTGGATTGATTCTGGATCAACAATTCACATTTCGAATTCCTTGCAGGATTTGCAAAACCTAAGGAAACCAGTGGGAAGTGAGCAAAGCATCTTATCAGGAAACAAGATCGGCTCGCATGTGGAAGCTATAGGAACATGTTATTTAACTTTAAGTAGTGGCTTTGTTTTAGAATTAGAAAAGACATTTTATGTTCCAAGTTTTTCTAGAAACTTGATTTCAGTTTCAAGGCTTGTACCTTTTGGATATTCCTTAAACTTTTCAGAAAAATCTTTCAGTCTATTTTATAAATCTGATTATGTTGGGAATGGTATTTTGTCAAATGGTCTTTACTGCATTAATTTACAAAACAATGTCACTTATGATTCAATGCATGTTCACACTGGCACTAAAAGGTGTGTTATTAAAGAAGATTCCTCTAAATTATGGCACCGGAGACTAGGTCATATCTCCCTAGAAAGAATTAAAAGATTGGTAAATGAAGGGGTACTTAATACTCTGGATTTTACTGATTTTGAGACTTGTGTGGACTGCATAAAGGGAAAGCAAACCAACAATTCAAAGAAAGGTGCCAATAGGAGTTCGGACATATTAGAAATCATACATACTGATATATGTAGTCCAGACATGGACTCACATGGTCAGAGATACTTCATCTCCTTTATAGATGATTACTCACGATATATGTATCTCTACATGCTTCATAAAAAG